>JACDNR010000032.1:0-44397 GCA_013421045.1 Propylea japonica | reverse complement strand
TGAATGATATACAGGGTGTCCCATTACTCGACGTCAACCCGGAAACGGGTGAAAAGGCAAGTAATGCTGGTTGTCAGAAAAATATAAAAAAAAATCTAAGTTGCATGATTTTAAATAATGCGCATTTAAAAAACACGCAAAATTCCACACCTGTGACAGTCTTTTCGCTCCTGTTGCCACAAATATCAACTTTTTCAACTTTTTTCTTTGCTGTGTAACCTTGAATAATGCTTGTCTAAACTGTAATCAAAATTTTGATACCAGCTGATCTAGGTTTCATAAAAATAGGGCTTACTTCTCAGAAAAAAAATTCGAAATAAACAATTGCCTAGTTTCAACTGACTGTATTGAAAAAAAATGTACTACGTAGGTTTGGCATGTTTTTTCAAAAGTTGGCGCATTTAGTGAGGATTCCAAAATGGTATAATACTTGTTAATTGTAGCTGCCGTAGTTCAAATTTATTTTCGATTGCCTTTGAATACACTTTTTCGTTAACTGCTTCCCAGTAATAGAGTCCAATGGTTCAAGTCCGGTGAACGGGCCGGCCACGAGATTGGACCAGAACGTCCGATCCATCTTCCGGGAAAAATGTTACCAGAAAAAAAATTTTCAGAGAAATTTCTCAGGAAAATTTTTTCTGGAAAAATTATTTTCTCTGCAAATTTTTTTTCTGATAACATTTTTTCCCGGAAGATGGATCGGACTTTCTGGTCCAATCTCGTGGCCGGCCCGTTCACCGGACTTGAATCCATTGGACTCTATTACTGGGAAGCAGTTAACGAAAAAGTGTATTCAAAGGCAATCGAAAATAAATTTGAACTACGGCAGCTACAATTAAACAAGTATTATACCATTTTGGAATCCTCACTAAATGCGCAACTTTTGAAAAAACATGTCAAACCTACGTAGTACATTTTTTTTTCAATACAGTCAGTTGAAACTAGGCAATTGTTTATTTCGAATTTTTTTTCTGAGAAGTAAGCCCTATTTTTATGAAACCTAGATCAGCTGGTATCAAATTTTGATTACAGTTTAGACAAGCATTATTCAAGGTTACACAGCAAGAAAAAAAAGTTGGAAAAAGTTGATATTTGTGGCAACAGGAGCGAAAAGACTGTCACAGGGTGTGAAATTTTGCGTGTTTTTTTAAATGCTCATTTTTAAAATCATGCAACTTAGATTTTTTTTTTTTTTCTGACAACCAGCATTACTTGCCTTTCACCCGGTTCCGGGTTGACGTCGAGTAATGGGACACCCTGTATAAGAATTTAATTATTTAAATCTCTAGGATAATTATGTTGATTTTCATACCAATAAGAATTAACTCAATGAGTTTATCGAAAAAATCCTTAATTTGAAACGGTATTATTGTTATTCTATGTAGAATCGTTTCTGTGTAGACGATTGACAAAAATAAAATTTTCTCTTATCACCGAAACAACGAAGAAAGAAGAAAATAATTATTTTTCATCCCAAAACGTAAAAAAAAATAATTACATCAGCTGTTGCCATGGTAGTTGAAACCATTCGTCTGTATATTTAAGTGATCATAAATCCGAGAAACATAAAAGGTGGACAAAAATAATTATTTAGAACTGTAAAAGCTGATGGTGATTTAACGCATTGTATCTGCTAAACGTGCTCTCAAAGCATAATTTTATAGACTGTTCGTTTTAACGCGCCAGAGTATCGTAGACTAGTCAAATTATGATTCTTTAACATTAGTCAATTTCTCGAAATATGGCTGTCCTTATCACTCGTGTTATGTTTGAAGGTAATTTATAAATTACTTCTGGATACATTGTAACATTGCAACAAGCTGTATTGTATATACGAGGAAAATAGAATGTTCCGAATATTTTATTTTTTTTTCTCATTACACTAATGCGGTTAGATCAGGAAATTAAACATTTTGTTCTTGTGATAACGATGTAAAATATTATTCACAAAAACGGAGATTAGAATTACCTATCACATAATAATCGTGTGTGAAAATCAAAAATATTTTCAAACTCGGCAATTTAATTTATCCGATCCTGATAAATTATCGATTCAATATACTTTTCTAGGTTTCATTCATTTAGTTTATAAATTTTATGTTTTTCTCGTTCGAATTCAAAAAAAGTTCTCTACATCTGAATGAAATTTGGTTTTCCAATTAGGTTAATTCATTCATTGATACGGTCATTTGAAAACGAACTACAGTGAACTTTTCCTATAACGAAAGCGCTAATTTCTCGAAAAAAATTCGTTATACGGCAATGTCGCGGTCGACTTCATAAATAAATTTAAGTTTTTCATTCAACTTAAGCACTTCCTTTCAACATTTTCGCACAACTTTCATATAGCCTAATGGTTATAGATTGATACCAAATAGTATTCAAAACTGTTTCAGAAGGATCTCTGCCCGCCGTAATGATTTAGTCGGGATTTATTACGTACGTCCTGAAAAATTTCGGAAAAAACCCACCCTTATACCTTCTTATCAATACCCATTTAAAAAATGATGTTCTTTGAATATTTCGTTTTAGAGGGTGTTTTAACATGGAATTTTCATTCCATTTCGTTACACAGACGTTCGTTATAGGGAGTTTCCACTGTAGATACAATAGTATATTCTTACTAAATGCAAGTTTGAATTTCGAAAATAATTAAAATCAAGTTTCTGAATGTCTTCTAAAAGTCACTTGATATTAGTTTAATAGAGATAAAATCTGAGAAGATTTTATTTAATCTTTTCATCCGGAAACATTTTTTAAGTAGGTATTAATCAATATAGGAAGAGAAGAGATGAATGAAAATAAAAACAATAAGAACTATAATAACTAATCTACATTGAAAATAGATTTTGGCTTTTGCTTATTTGAATTTTATCCATGAAATCAATGGATGAAAAACAACGCATTTTTCTCCAAAATCGACATTTTATATGAGAAAGTTTCACATTCCTTTCAATCTGGAGGCCGTATTGACGATACAAATTTCAGTTTTTTTAATAATAAAAAACATATTTTCAGAATCAAAATTTAATAAATTTTTTGGTCCAACTGCATAAAATTTTGAATTTCGGAAATAATGGGGTTCTAACAATTGCTTGACCGACGATAATACTTGAATTGAATTGGAAAATTAAGGGAGATTTTATTTTATCTTTTGATCTTGTAGGTTTATATCAATAAACGATACTACAATAGTAAAAAATAGTTGATACTTGGAAATGATCTAATACCGATCTTTTCTTGTTTTAATTTTATTAAAGAAATAAAGTCGATATTCTCAGATGTAAAAATCCAAAGTTTCTTACAAATTGGGAGAATTTTTTATAACTCATCTTTCTATCTCGCGAAAAATGTTATTTTTGTGCTAGTTTATCAACCTCGAAACACTAAACTCTTTCCGATCAGATCCTAATAATTCTGGGAATAAAAAAAAATATTTTGATTTTTTCTCTCAAACAAAAATTCTATAATTTTTCGTTTTATCTCATCAGCTCGCCTCCTAAATTTCGGAACCCAAATTTATAATTTTGCCTCAGGGTCCTCAAGTCTAACTCTATTGTTGATGTCGTGTGCAGATCATTATTTGATGTTTATTTATTTATCCAACAAAATCAATCAAATATCAGTATCAACATGTTTACAGATTGTTTACTTTGACCTGATCTTGGAAATTCCACTTCCGATAACAATAGCAAACGTCCGTTTCAAAACGGATTATGGTAAAACTTCCTCATTGTCGTTCATGTTGTAAACCTGTAAAGTATTGAAAAGTGTACCTGCTGTTTACTTCACCCACAGCAATATTGTAATGATTTAGTCCCGGTAACAATGCAATTGACTCGTAAAGGTGTGAGAACTCAGTTTCAAGACGCTTCCCAAATGATAAAATTCAAATGAGGTTCAGGGTAGATTTCAGGTGTAATTACTTCCAGATGTGCCGAGGTAGAATTTTCGGAATTGCGAACGGTTTGCAAAAAGCTGGGAATTCCCAGGGCTTTGATAAAGGGACTATTTATTGCTTTGGAAATTTTGCAGAAATTCTAGAGCCCTTCAATAAAAGTTTGGATTTTTTTATACTTGATCATTTATTATCAGAACTGTGCTCGATGTGAAAAGAGTATCCAAATGGAAAGTGGCTCTCAAAAATAGTTTATGAAGAAAAATTTAAGAGAAACCTGACGTGGGAAAACGATAATTCTTGGGTAGTTCTTAGGATACCCAAATTTATATCGATTTTGTTAATGTCATTGATGTAAACGTCAAAGAATTTTGTTACAGATTGTAATTCAAATTAAGTATTCGAATTGGCACCTGAATTTTGGCCTATTTGTAATTATTTTTTTGAACGTTTGCCCAAATGTCTGTAATTTTCGAATTTTGAGCCGAAAATGGTCTCAAACGCTAGGTTCGACTTCCTGATGACGAACCCCTGACCAAATTCAATTCTGTCCGTTACACGGAAAAAAATGTTTTTCTCCAATTAAGTATATAATAATTGATTGAAGTAAATGATAGATTTATATATGAGCAAGAATATAGTATACTTGAATCAAGGATGTCTTATTCTCAAAGTTCAAATATACCATATACTCCCACTAAGTGAATAATATACTACAATGTAATAAAATCACTATAATTGACTCAAGAAAATTTTTATATTCCTTCTAAATTAATCTCTTTATCAAAATGAGTATTCAAAATATTTCGTTCGAATATAAAATATGTTCAAGGCAAGTTTTCAGATTTCTTCATTTCAGCAGCACTTTCATTTGAAGAAAATAAATCTTATACTTGAATGAAAGTAATATTTCTACTCAAACCAAGATATTAGTTTTAAAACAAGTACATCGTCTTCTCAGTTCAAAATTCTCAAACTACTTGATCTGAATACATCGAAAAATTCTGATAGAGTATAGTTTATATTAATGGTAAATGTTACTTATTTGATGAAAATCAATCATATACTTGAAAGAATAATAAGATAAATGTTGAAGTGAGCATTGTATATTCTCGACTGAAGAACGATGATATACTTTCCTTGAGTGTAGGTATATGCTTCGATAAATATGTTGGTATGTATTCTCATCGGAATTCAACTGACTTTATTATTGATAAGGTATTTATTAAGCATTCCTTACAGGGTACTATCACGGTCTAATGAGAAACTAAAGTATCTGATTAAATGAGCAATTATTACTTTGATCTGATTCGAGATTATATCATTTATTGGGGTATATTTTCTTCGATGATTGATCAATCTTAAACCTCAATTGATTCTTGTTTCCTAAAGTGAAAAATTTGCAATGTATTTTATGTGAGTTCTTATCTAATTTTTATTCTGAATGAGACAGACATGTATATATTGCAAATTAAGAATATCTCTGATCAATATCAGAAAACAATAACCATTTGATATTCAAGATTTACACAGTCATGTAAGTCTGAAGAAAATATACCAATAAATAATTTCGAATCAGATCAAAGTAAGAATTTCCCATTTAATCAGATACCATAGTTTCTGATAGAAGGTGAAGGTAGCCTATGAGGAATGCATAATAAAAAATGTATCAATAATAAAGTCAATTGAATTCAGGATGAGAAAACATACACATACATCGAAGCATATACTTACACCTTACTGAATGATGAAATTTCAATTTCCTGGTAAGCTATTATATCATCTAGTGAAGAATGTAATATTTGATTGAAACTAAATATCCAACACAAGGTATAGAACCCCTTACATATTCAATAAGGCTATAAGAGTAAAATACGGAATCAGTGGAAATAAATTTATTAAGTACTGTCAAGAAAATGGAATATAACATATAAAAACATAGTTTTTACAAAGAAAAGGTATAACATTTTAACATTACATTCGTCAGAAATATAAGTGAACAATAATTTTTACTTAGAAATAAATGCGTAATGAAATCTTGAAGAAATTTGTATGGAAAATAATGAGTGTGGCATGCTTCATTATAATAAAAGTCACTAACATTAAAAAACTATTAATAGGAATACCAATAGTGTCATAAATAAATATAATATATAGTACATATTATTAACCTGCTTTTTCATAATTGTTCTTTATATGTAAAATCTCGTGAATAAATCATTATTATTGTATAATATTTAATAGTCATGAGTTACTAAAAGTATTCCCTTGGGCGTACATAACAGTCTCGTATCTCGTACAGCTTACATAAAAAAACAAGTTCTGAGTTGCTTTTATCTACAAATAGGTATTTTATAAATTTCACCAAAGTTGCAATGAGTAAGTTCAGATATGTCTAGCAAGAGTACAATATTCAATTCATACATTATTTCCTTAGTTGAATACCAATATGTGGAATCAAAATCATTAAAACTCACCTAATAATATTTCTCCACTCTTCTGAATGAAGTGGTCCTTATTCTGTGAAATCATTCAAGGTATGAGATTCTTCCAGTCATCGTTGTACTGTGTTTTCTGTTGAGACATCTGAAAAAATTGGAAATTTCATGAGTGAGAGATGACTATTCAAAAATATCTGCTGTAATAAAAAGTGATACAAAATTAACTATGAAGGTGAAACTGATAATAGTAGAAAAGACCAAGAGCAGGAATAGGTTTAAGTTCTTAATTGATGAAATAATTTTCATAATAGGGGCTTACCTTGAAATTTTCCAAACATAGTGATCCTACATCCCAACCTCTCATCCAATTTCCATTTCTTGCTGTAGGTCACATCACAACACAAAATTACTCGTTTTATGATATAGGAACACGGGCACTTATCACAATCATGACGCGCTTCAAATTGATCCGATTGGAAAGTAGAATTTTCTGTTGCAAACTGTACAGAGGGCGCAGTCTAGTATATTGTTGAATTATATTCTTGAATTTAGTGGATGAAAGAATTTATTTATTTGAATTACGACAAACACTGTTAACAGGTGGATAGGAAGGATTTCATTGGCCAATTCTAATAACGCCTTCTAGTATATTGTTGAATTATATTCTTGAATTTAGAGGATAAAGGAATTTATTTACTTGAATGACGATAAACACCATACAAGTGCATAGGAAGGATTTCATTGGCCAAGTCTAATCACTTGAATGAATTCGCGTTCGCATTTCAGTATCCTAAGATGAAGAATATGCAAAATGCAAATACATTTTGGGTTATGATTGGTTTTCTATTAATTGGATGGTTTCAATTTTTCTCAAATTACAAAGATTTCGTTACTTCAAAAATAAATCTACATATTCACAAAAGAGATTTAAAATACATATGAGATTTTTTGAAACCCTGAGTTTAAGCTGATAATGCTCTCAAACTACTATTTCTGATACATGATTAAAAGTAATGAAATGTGTACGAGAGTCTCGGAAGAAAATAAGGGAACACTTGAAATTTTCAGAATTTAAAAGTTATATAAGATATATAAAGTTATCGTTTGGGTGAAGAATAAATTTTTGAAGATGTGCAGGGGTCATCTTTCATCAACTGAGTCGGAATGCACTCAAAAAGTAAAAAAAAATATTTGCATGTTATTTTTCAGGTGAGGTCTGAAAATTAAGAAAAAACATTGAGTTTTTAAGTTTACATTCCTCATGTCATCCATCATTTATTTTAAGGTTTATAGGGTGTTAGTGTTCACGAAATACATAATCATTAATATCTTAGTTTTTTTCAACATATATATCGATATACTAGATACAAAACATTTCACATAAGAAAAAATAATCGTACGATCAAACGATCAAATCTTTACTGTTGGAGATGCTCAAGAAGTACAAAGTTTTTACTTGTTTTTTCAAAATACGTGTTCTGCTTTTACAAGGTTACTCTAGTAAGTACCCTCCTATCTGGGCAATAGAGAGTTCAATGAACTCTCTGTGATGTAATTTATTTTGAGAATTAACTGTATTCATTTTTTGAGGTAGAGTGAAGTAGCGGAAGCAAGACTTCGCCTCCTATTTTAGTGTATTGTATATTACAGTACAACTAAAAGACACTTATGCCCGATTGCACCGTTCGTCTAAGCAACGTTTAAGCCTTAAGTGACGTTTATTCCATTGATGAAACGTCATTTCAGGGCTAAACGTTGCTTAGACGAACGGTGCAATCGGGCATTATTATTATATATGATGATTTCCGAAGAGTTATTATCGTTAGGTTGGAAAGAATCTGTATAACAAACTCCTTAATACATACATTCTTTCATTCGTATTAAATGAATAATTTTTTGGTGTAGCATATTGTACCCATCTATTAAGAAGTGTTCTAAAATACTTTTAGTCATTTAAAATATAACAACTTTTTCACTCAACTCGTTCGGATTCAAGATATGCTGGAATCAAATTTAACATTTCAAGACTATCTAGTCACTCTACCCGAGAATTAATTTTTTCGAAATTATTACATTGAGAATATCAATTGTTCCGAAATATTATATGGAATGTTTTCTCTTAATGAGTAGTTGATATTTTCAAACCGTAATTACCGTTTAGTTTAATGGAGTGTAGCAATATTCTCAAATTGATAACATTATCTATTCATATGCAGAATATTATTTACTTGGATGAAGCATTATATTCTTCTTTGGAGTTTATGAATTTGAAACATTATTTACTCATTCCAAATATACCAAATTTCTCAATTTACTTGTTTCGATTCCATATATACTTGAATCAACCTTAACATTTCAAGAATATCTTGTTACTTGTTTCGAGAATAGTTTTTTTCCGTGTACTTACGGAATAACTTTCGGAGGAATTTTCTAGAGACTTGAGATTTTCAGGGTGAGTTTTGATTTCCAAATGCCGCCCTTTAGTTTGTTAAACAGCCCAAAAGTTTTTGTTCTTCAATATCTCAGACAAAACGAAACCAATCGAAAATGAAATTTTTCGGCTTCATGAAAGATGCACATAATAAGCCCCATACAAAATTTTGTGACCATAGTGAAATATAACCATAAAGAATTAAATCGGAAAATTGAAAAGAAGAAACATATTTCCATAACAAGATAGCCGATTCGAGTGAAATTTATTTTGTGAATGAAGATTGATATACTGAATGTTCATCATCAGAACGATAGAGTTTTATTTTTTAATAAATGGTTTTTACATATTCCATTTTTAGAATAATTTCCAGAATATAACTTTGACCGTGCTGAGATTTTGCATTCATATACTTAGCATGCATCTCAAGTCATATACAAAATTTTTAAGGTTTTGAGGCATTATTGCTTCACCAATGAACGAGCGCTCAATAGCGCCCGCTCAGGTCTTTTTTAATTTTTTTTTACTTATTGCGGGGATAAAATCAGATCTCGTAATATTCCTAGCTTCTATTTGCCTGAATAATTTCTGAAATAACTTCAGTTGGAAGTGAAGTGATTTTGACAAATAAAACATGACAGAGTACCAAATCAGAATTTTGACTTTAAAGGAGAGCGTCTACCTATCGGCAGCGAACGCAGCGGACGAAGCAGATTTTAGAATTCTTTTGTATTGACTCCGATTCGTTCGGCGCGGGTAGGTGGACGCGCTTGCATTAGTTTCTATACAAAGGATTCTAAAATCCGCTGCGTCCGCTGCCGATAGGTGGACGCTTACCTTAAATCGGAAGGAAATTCTTAAATCAATAAGTATGACTTATTCATTACTAGTAATGAAAACCGAGGATAATAATTCACTTTCTGTTATGTTAGAAGTCAATTGTAAACTTTTACCAATATGTTATTGCTGTGATGAACTGAAGTGATTACAGAAATTAAACTGATTTTGTCAAGAAGCAACATCAGTTAGAAGTGATGCGCATCAGTTCAAAATCACTACATTGTCAAATAGAACACGAATGAACTGATTTAGCATCAGTTTGGAAGCGATGAAGCGTCAACTAGAGAGGGCCTATTGGATAGTCGTTTTCACTACCATATGTCAAATCCCTGTCGATATGTTACTTTTGCTCGGATTGAATCCTCAATCTCTAAAATCCCCGACTCCGAAGCGTATCGAACCTAGACACATTAAATTCTCCGCACTGAAATCTTAGACGACAAAAATGACCCCTTAAGAATTAGTGAAATATGGAGAAAGGCATTATTCGAACAATTAGAATCGGTAAATCGGACTTTTGTTTCGCGATTCTCGGTCGGCGACGATTCGCGACAGATCGTAAAGCCTTTTGTGATCGCCAATTTATTCAGACCTGGATTCGTCCAGACGAACTTTTCATTTTTGTTTTGCTTCGGGTTTATATTTCCAGCCGCGACATGTTTCTTGAATCGACATGTTCGCCGACGAGTAGATGGCAGTTTGTCTCGCTAAATTCAGTATTGCAGTAAAAGAAATTGCGTCTTTGGATACAATGTCGAAGTAACGTTTCCGGTGTTGCCTTGACCGGTGTGGGTGTTCGGTGAAGAATGTCTGGACTGGAGTCGAAATTTCGGTTCTTTGTTTCAGTTATGATTATTGCCCTCACCATGGAATGCCAAAGGACGAAGAGTGAACAGGTTATAAAACATGAGACAAAAGGTTGGTGCAAAACGGGGGGTACTATACTATTTCGGCGATACCAGAGCACAGGGAAAAACCTCAGTAGAAAAAACCATTTCTCGCCGTTTTAACAAATGGAAACTTAAAACTATTCGAATAAATACCTTCGATATTCAGATACAAAATACTTAATTAATTAATGCTCTTGGGCCAGGAGGGCGTTTTAAACCAGGTCTGGCCTCCCAAGTGATGATTTTTCTAAGACCGCTACAGGACCCTTCCATAAATTTCAATAGTGGTATTTCATCTTAAATATCGAATTCAATTTCGGAATAATGATAAAAACGTGTGACAAACTTATGTCGAAATGACATTTACAGCGCGTCAAAATTATGGAGCAAATTCATTTTCTCAAAAGAAAAATATTTGGAAAAAAAATCCTGAAACAGGTCATATTTTGCTTCGTTTTCACCTAATTTTTTTGCATGTTTTGAAGATTGCTGTGTTGTAACCTGTGCCATCCCTATGAACCCTCTAAATTTTTTGAATAGGGAAAGTGGGTCATGTGGTATTTTGGCGTGCAGAAATTAAAAAAAATTCTTAAAAAATTAATTAGTTTGAAGAGGGTATCAGTACGTGCACTTCATCATGTCTTTGAGACGATGGTGCATGATGAAATTTGTCACCGAATGAAAGTCTACCATTGCAGTTTTGTTCATGCACAACTTTCAACCCGCTCACGTGGAAAATTAGAATGTGTGAAACACTGCGCTTCAGTTATGAAGGTATGTTGTTAGTACGTTTCTTCTTAAGTTGAAACTTTCCGATAAAATAATTCAATTCAAGGAAAAATTTCTGACAAAGCAATTTCATCAATGTTCTAATTTTGTCGCTTTTCATTCGATGACAAATTCTTGAAATTTTCTGAATGCATGTAAAGAAAATACGAAGACCTCGCCAAAAAAGTACCCACTTTCCCTTTTCAAAAAATGTTTATAAGGATGGCATAGGGTGCAACAAAAATCCTTCAAAGATTCTTAAAATTTTGGAAAAAGTGAAACAAAAATATACCTATTTGAGGAATTGGTTGCCAAATATCTTTCTTCTGTGATAATGAATTTGTTTCATAATTTTGACGGGCATTGTATAAATATACATATACCTACATCTTTTGAAATAAGATCAGATAATATATGCCGAACTAAATTAGATATCTATCTTCGAGCTTTTTCAACCTTTTTATATAAATAGTTTTAAAAACTATTTCATTCAATTTCATTGTTATAAATTCGATAATTTGAGAATTAAATTCTTTTTTCCGCCGACCTCGAAATGAAAGGGGATTTTAATGTGTACGAAATTGAGCATTAATGACCCATTTTAATGCTCAATTTTTAGCTATTTTAAAGTATAATCCTCAGGCAACCGTACACATAGTATTCAGAAGCACTACGAGAAATGTCAAACCTCTAGTGGAACATAGAAACATAGAAATTCCCTTATGTCAAATGTATGTCTTGTGCAAAATGAGAATGTATTTCAATCAAGAATTTATACACTATTCATGTTGAGATCGTCGGTAAAATCTTGTAATCAACACGGTTATTAATCTAGCGACTAATGGTCTCGAACTATTAAGGCGTTCGCTCCGCTCACGCATTAAAATATCTCGACTATTAGTCGCTGTCTTCAATAACCTAGTTGATTAAATAACTATTTATTTTCAAACATTTATAAAAATCATCGTTTCCAAATGGATCCTTCCATTTGAATTCAATTTCTTTTGTCAATTTGCCCGTTTTTCTGCGATTGATGAATTATAAACTTGGATATTTTTTTCCGAAATTTCGCAATATTACAAAGGGGCGGTCTTACGCTATTGTGTGGCAAGTAAACCAATCGCGTGTGGCTTTGCGAACACCTGAAAAGACAAGCCAGCATCTGGGTTTTACCACAACCTGACTAACTGACCTTTTCTATTATTCTCCTACGATTTTTCGAGGGATGTTACCTGGATTTACGGGGGTGTTTACACTACTTATTTTCACCTGGATATAGTATGGCCACCAAAACGTGTCGAACGTGTTATTTTGCTAGACGTGTTGCAATTGTGTAGTGCACGAAATCGGGAACATGAAGTTTTTATCGCAAGACCCTGAGAAATCTGGCGTGTGTAAGAATAAATTAGGTATGAGTTTTTCGATAATATTATGGGGGTGTCAATAATCCCTTTCCAAGTGTTACCATATGGGGTTGTTGCAGTGCTGTTTGAAAAGAGTTGATAATACAGTGGAACCTCAATAAAACAAATCGGTCAACAAGTAGAAATTCATTATATCAAATAAATCGTTAAACTGAGATTCGTTATATTGAGGTGAGATTGGTCTTAAATTCGTTATAATAGAAAAGGTTCCAGTGCAGTTATTCATGTCATTATTATACGTACTCATCTTGTTTTAGCGAACAACCTCTACTTACAGATGAGAACACATTTTTATCAAACCTATGTATTTGCTATTTGAAAGCATTAAAAAATTATTTTTTTCTGTCGCGTCTGAATCATATGACCACTATGGCATTAAGGTGTCTTATTGGTACGAACGTTATATAGAGTTTTTGAGTTCACAAAATTCATCAATTAGAAGGTACTGACACTTTCTTTGATAGTTGAAAATTCGTGACAAAAGATCGTTCGTGAAAAATTTTCGTAATATAAAGGTATATTGTATATTGACTCCTATTTCTCTAATCCGTTAAATCGAGGAAATCGTTATACTGCATTTCGCTGAAAGGCGAAAATTTTTTATAAGACATAGTTTTCGAGTTATTGGATTCGAAATTTTCTGAATACGATCAATAATTTCATAAATTAATTTGATTCATCTGTAGATATCGTATGGTAATGTTCACTTTTCGACATGAATATCATGTCTGGAAGCAAAAATGATGATATGAATTTTCGATTATATCATGGGGATGATAAGGCATGTTATTACAATGTACGCAGAGGGTTGTTGCAGTGTTGTTTGAAAAAAGTTGATACTAATTGTTATACACGTTCCTGATTTTCTTATAAGACATAGTTTCCGAGCTTTTGGATTCGTAATTTTCTCTATGTAATCAATTCAAATTCAAAAGTTAGTTTTGAATCATACTGTGACTTTCCGACAAGAATATGGGCTAAAATGATTATATGAATTTCTCGATTATATCATGGGGGTATTGTACTCATAAAGTTTATAATAATTGTAACACAAGTTCTTGATGAAACGAAAAAATGTTCGTAGAAAACATACTTTTGAAATTTTCTGTATATGCGATCAATTCAACTTCATAAATTAGTTTCGATTCAACCTGTATCGTGTGGCAATGTTCACGACCAGAATATGTCTAGAGGCTAAAATTTTTTTAGTTTTTAAGAAAATTATGACTTGTAATTACAATTGTTTTCATAGCTTCTACTACGACTCAAAATCATTCTACACTAATGTGATCATTATTATGTTTTTCCGACTCCATTGTTCCTTCGTTTTCATTGCAATAATCTAGGAAATAGTTTAGATATGACCTGGCTTGTTTTTCAAGTGTTTTCAAGATTTTTGAGATATTTTGAACTAACAAATACTTCTGAATTCTTCGTTCAATTGTGTCAAAAAATCTCTCCTGCCTTTTTTCATGTGGAGTGCCGTTTTATGAGAATTGAGAAAAATAAAATATTTCAACGTAACGTTCTACTACGAATACGTGTTGAGTTGAGATGTTTCATTTTCTTAAAAACGACACACCACTCGAAAAAAACGGCAGAAGAGGTTGTTTGTCATAAATAGAACAAAAAACTCCCCAATAAATAATAGTTTTAAATGTCTCAATGGCGTACCAATTTTTTAGTCAGTTTTCAAGTAAAACAAACCATCAGAAAAAAGCGGTTCTTTTTTTATATGCGGCCTATGTCTAAAGATAAAAGAAAACCGCTTATCTAGATGCAGCTTCAATTGTTCCTCAAATATTCTAAAACTTTTGAATATAATGCACCTAGAGATCGTATTCACATTCCATTCACATTATACCATCCTCGTGAAAAAAATCATAACTCAAACTCATATCAAACTGAGGATTGAATATTATATGTCCTTTGAGTATAAAAAATGAGAGAAATTTTATTGTTGCAAACCTATTAGAATTACCGAACAAATTTTTAGAAATCATTTCATGTAAGAGATATCCATTCACTTCATTTCTTACTCTACCTATACCTCATATACTAAGATAATTTTTATTTCATAGTTTCCAAATTATCTGAACATCTCACACCTACAAGTGGTTTTCTTCTAGCAGAAATAAGAAATGAACAAAATAAGTCTAATATTGATTTTTGTTCTAATTATTTTCTCGTTTTTTTTCAAATTTCAACAGGTTCAAAATTCGCAGTCAAAATATATATTCATATTACTCACTTCTTCATTAAATCTTAGCTGTTTCAAAAATTTAAATACTGAAAAAAGTTAATTATTTCGTATTAGGCTAGTTACTCATAGTTAGTTTCGACCGTTTCGAGAATTCTACAAAATACTACTTACCTTTACTTTACGACAACAAATTCACAACTGCAAGGTAGAGCTGGAATTTCCAGAGGGTACCTATTAGATCCTCGGGTGTTAAACATCTGTTAGAGGGCAATTTGGAAATTCCAAATCCCTCATTCTGACAGTTCTACAATAAAGGTGCGTTTAACTATTACCGGGAAGTAAACAAAATGTTAAAAATTTACTGTACTTTTATTATACAAAAATAGTTAGACCCGAACCTTCCAAAAATGAAACTGATAGACATGTTACGATTTATAAACCCCAGATAATAAAATAAAAACAGTTACATAAAATAGGTTTCAACTATGGAAACCTAAACATAACTAATACAAATCCAAAATTTAGTGAATTGTCTTATTTGGCAGCTCACTTTGTTTAATTCGATAGAATGTTTGTTTTCGAATGGGTTTATAGTAGTTTAATTTAAAATACATTTACAATGACATTCAATTATTATAATAACCCTGTGGTGAATCCGCCACATCTAATACATCAAAAAAGCGTTGTAATATTTGGAGTATACGCAATTTTCATGATTTTATTGATCGATTTCATCTGTCAATTCAGTGACACAGATAACAGACCAGAAGCTGACGATCTGGAAAATACGATCAAATTTCTTCAATTAACCAACTTGATCAATTTGATCTAGATCTTATGTATATTGTATCTATTTATTTTTTTTTATTTTTTTGTTGAAATACTTGATAATAATGTGAATGAAATGTAACTGTTTCGTAGTGCTAATGATCTAATGATGAAAAAAAAAGATAACAGTTCTGCCATCGAATATTTTTCAGTTTAAAATCACTAATGAATGAATATTACCAAACTTAAGCACTTCCTTTTCGACTTTAGGCACAACTTTCACACCAGCTTAATGATCAGATTGAAACCAAACAGCCAGGAGTATGTTTAAAACTGTTTCAGAAGTATCTCTCTGCCCGCCGTAACGATTTAGTTTACGGTCGGGATTTATTAAGTACGCCCGGAAAAATTTCGGAAAAAACCCACCGTTATACCTTCTTACCAATACCTATTCAAAGAGTGACGTTCTTTGAATATTTCGTTATAGAGAGAATTTATTCCGTTTAGAGGGTGTTTTTAACATGGAATTTAGATTCAAGGTGCAATCTCTTGTACGAAATTCGTTATACAGAAAATTCGTTATACAGACGTTCGTTATAGGGAAGTTCCACTGTATTTTTTATTTTTCTTCAGAGCACTTCACTTAATTATTGATTTATACAGTGATAATGATGACTTTTTTGCACTCATCTGAATGGAAAATAGAAAGAAAATACACTTCACATCCAACAATGATTTCTGCTGTTAATTTGCAACATTTAGTTTCTGTTTCAAGCATAAATATTTACCCCCTCGCACTAAAATATTAAATTCAAGTATTCGAAATCTGAACTTTCCATGAAACTTCATTAATTTTCTGGTATCAGCGGAAAATTTCACTGGCGAAACTCGCATTCACGAGGTTCATTAGTAGTCGCATTGCTCTGTTTTTCGAGTAGTTGTTTCTAATTTGAATGCACATCGAGATGGCCGTGAAATGACATCCATGAATATTTGAAGTGTTCTTGTTGGTGATTTGCCGCACTCCAGTTCGGAATATAATATTATCGTACGACATCCCCGTCATAAATGGAAATACATCAATTAAGTTCGAGGATTCGCTAGGAATACAAATTTTGCTCTGAAGTGTTTTTCGCCTCGTCTCCGTCGAAATATGTTGCGAAAAGTTCTGGGAAAACAGAGATATGAAATCTGGGCTTTATTTCTTAGTCAGTTTTATATTTACTAGCGACCCGCCCCGGCTTCGCACGGACATCATATTAGAAACCTTAAAAATAACAGTACTTACTTCTCCACTATTTAATGGATGTTATTATACATATAAACCTTCCTCCTGAGTCACTCTATCTATTAAAAAAAACGCATCAAATCCGTTGCGTAGTTTCAAAGATTTAAGCATACAAAGGGACATAGGGACAGAACAAGCGACTTTGTTTTATACTATGTAGTGAAGAATTAGAGAAGTGTATACCACGTGTTGAAAAGCAACCTGTCAATATTTCAATATTATATTCTAGACCTCGAATTATGTAGATAGTTTCATATAATGAAGGATCTTTTTGGAAATATAAGCGATTTTCGTTTTCCAATATACAAATGCGAGAGACATAGGGAGATGATTCCTCGATGAAAATTAGCAGGGTAGGTAGGTATCATATAATTTTTTTTTTAAATCGACCCCCCTTCCAAGATACAACTTTGAAAGGCGATGGGGAATGAGAATTTTTAATTTTTTTACGGCTTCTTAAGAACACTGAGTTATAAAACTAAACATGATATGATTCAATAAGTAGATGTTACTCACACATTTTTTTCTCATCCCATAACTTTATTTTTAGGGGTTGAAAATAACAACCCCTTATGATTTTCTTCAAAAGTTGTTTTCGCGGGATAGATTTTCGAAAAATAAAAGTCTCTTATGGTTTCCTATTCAATTCTGGAGAAAAAAGTCTCGTGCAAAATTTCGATAATAAAAACTTACAAGAAGTTCTGGATTGATTTTGACAGAAGAAAAAATGATTTTCTATTATTCTTTCTACATTTTTCAACTTCAGAAGAGTTCGATTTTTTAAAAATACTTTGCAGTAATAAATAAATTACTCAGTTATAAAAATTGTAGTTTATTCGAATTTGCTTTTTTTGATATGCACATTTGCTCTCATCTGCTGTCACAGGACATACAATATCTTAGAATATTGTTTCTATGGAACACTTATGCGATGAAATGGAATGAACTGTGATCATAACTGCTTGTAAGTTTTTATTTTTTCCGAAAAAGGTATCGACTGTATAGAAATTTTGCGAGAGATTTTTTCTCAGAATTGAATGGAAAACCATGAGAGAATTTTATTTTCGAAAATCTATCCCACGAAAATAATTTTGAACGAAAATTATAGGGGGGTTGCTACTTTCAACACCTTATAATAAAGTTATGAGATCTAAAAAAATTGTGTAACATCTACTTAGTGCTTCATATTATGTATAGTTTTATGACTCTGTGTTTTTAAGAAGCCTTAAAGAAAATTCAAACTATCAACTCGTCATCGCCTTCCAAAGGCTGTATCTAGGATTGGAAGGGGGGTCGATTTCGAAAAAAACTTACTTATTACCATGAATTTGTTATACATACCATCAATTAGGTATTATTGATTAACTGTAATTTTCTACTTCTTTCAACTAAAATATAGCACAATTTTCACGAAAAAAAAACGAAAAACCTCACTGATTTTACATAGGACTATCTGACTACTGCGGACATTTCTAGTGTGATTGAACTGACTCTACAACTGAATCAGTGAAGTCAGAACTAAGAAAACATCTGGATGTAAGCTGTGCCTTTTTGACCTACTGCATTATTGACTAAAGTCATAAAATCGGCAGTCAGATGGTCAACAGCTAGTTGATCTGAAAAGGGTGTATCCAAAATAATTTTGAATAATGACTGCGATACCTACATTCGTTCAATGAACGAAGAAAGATAAAGATAATCGACTCATTTGCGATCCTCGCTTAGATAAAAATCAATGCATCTGTGCTAGACTATAACAATATGTGATGTGACATCTTCGTTGAAAACAAACTACAGTGCAATCTTTGTATAAAAACTCCAATATAACGATTTTCCTGATTTTACGAATTTGTTCCTTGTTATTACGAATTTTCAACTATTAAAAAAAGTGTGAAAACCTCTGATTATTATTAATTAACGATATTTGGCTACTCAAACCTCTATATAAAATCCACCAATATGATCATTAATCCTATAGTAGTTATGTGATGATTTAGTCGCGATAGGCTTCTACGGTTTTTTTTCGTGAAACAGATTATCTATATAAGGAAAAAGTATTGTTTTTTGTATTGCTTTTAAATAAAAAATCCATAGATTTGATTGAACAGTGTTCTCATTTGTAAGTAGAAGTTCGTAAGAAGAACCTCGATATAACGCATTTTAGACCTGTCTCACCTCAATATAACGAACCGCAGTGAAACGATATATTATGTACTTGATAAAACGAATTTTACTTGTTCCTTTCCGATTTGATATCTCGAGATTTCACTGTATTTCGAATGAATAAACTGTGAGGATTCACAAAACTTTCTACTGAGTATTGGAAAAAAAAATCTTACTGACTTTGCCATTTTGTTTCAGCAGCCAAAACTAGTACGGCTCGTGGAGCCATGAAGGAGAAGAGTAAAAATGCTGCCAGGTCACGAAGGGAAAAAGAAAATGCAGAATTTTTGGAACTAGGAAAACTACTACCCCTACCCGCTGCAATTACGTCACAGTTGATAAAGCTTCAGTTATACGACTTACCACATCTTACTTGAAAATGAGACAAGTCTTTCCTGATGGTGAGTTTTATGATAACAGTTTCAAAATATTAAGAAAAGCCTTCAGCAGGTGCTATTGCCTCAATATTTTGTACACTTAGGACTTGAGTTGCATGTTGAATATATGAATGAAAAATCTCGGTACGATCAGAATCATATCCTGAGAATTTTTCGAAAGACGAAATATGTGGATAATAAATAATTAAAAATATACAAATACAGAATCTCAGCGCAATCGGAATTATATTCTGGAAATTATTCAGAAAAATAATATGTAAAAGAATATAAATTAAAAAAATTTAATTCAATGGCTCTGATGATGCGATCCTCTTGAAATTTTGCATCAACATTCACTATATCAGTTACATTCAAGAAATAAATTTCACTCGAATTGAAATTTCTGTTATGGAAATAGGAAGATTCTTCTTTCAACATTCCAATTGAATTTTTATGGTTCTGTTGATACTATGGCCACAAAATTTGGCATGAAAATTCAGTATATCAGTTTTCATTCACAAAAGAAATTTCACTCGAATCGGATAACAGTTATGGAAATATAAAGATTCTTCTTTCAATATTCCAATCGATTTTTTTATGGGATTGAACGAGAGTTCCTGGGGCCTATGCACCAAATACTTTGCAACTTTTCACTTTTCAAATGAATTACATTGCACGAAACGCATTCATAATTGAAAAGTGTTATTGTTGTGTATTGTATTAGTGATATTGTTAATTTTCACTTTTGAAATTTGTCAGAATGCAAAGTGCAACTTTCACTTTGCACTTTGCATTCTGACAAATTTCAAAAGTGAAAATTGGTTATATTGCACAACATTTCTCCCAATTTTCAATTTCTGCGGAGTAATTTTCACTTTGCACTTGACTTTTACAATGTATTTTTCAATTATGAAAGCGTTCGTGCAACTTAATTCATTTGAAAAGTGAAAAGTGCAAAGTGAAAAGTTGCAAAGTGTTTGGTGCAATAGGCCCCTGGTGTTTGAAATTTATCTCCTATTATTACATATTATATCTTTTTATATACAATTTATTTTCTTTCATATCCTCATTTGTTACAACTATTGTAGGCTCTCTGTGGTTACCGAATATGTATATATCTAACAGAGAAAGGCGTTTCGAATTTATAATTCCGACCTTATACTTGGAGTATCTAAGAATTGAAGAACATTTGAAAACATTTCATTATCAACTTTTCAATAGTGAATGGTCCAAAACTCTAAAGCGAAATTAAAAAATAAATCAAATGTAATTCGAGAATATCTGAAGAATCTACCCCACATCATCTTCCTCAACGACAGTACCAATTGACAAATAAGAATCTGTCGAGATGTGTGCATTTCTTTCACTCGAGATAAAATCGCTAGCGATTTCAGCACAAAGCAACATTAGAAAAAATAAATGAAGCGAATTCAGTGGAGAATAAATCACGATTTTATCAGCACTAATTTACATATCATAACGTGTTTGTAATGATGCATATTAACAAATAATATTCGGTTATTATTTTCGAACACGTACGCGTCTGATTTTTATTATTTATGATTGTGGGGATCGGCTCATTGGAATTCTATTTGCTATGTTTTTTTTTTGTCACGGTGCAGCGATTGTTATTTGAAAAAAATATAAAAATTAATCGATGGCAAAATGAATCTTCGGAATAAATAGTCAATTTGAATATTTCATATTTTTGAAATATTAAGGAGTTGTATTAATTTATAAATCGTATTGATATGTAGTTTGAAGCCTTGAAATATAAAAATTTTATCCCAGATAACTGAGAACTTGATTAATTATACAAAAAGAAATAATCTCTGATTAAGCAAATTTCTGGTAGCATAATAATGATCAAATCGAACTTGCTCAATTCGAGATTGACTTGAAGTTTGAAATTTCGTCTTTGAAACATTTTCATATATTTTTTACATTTCTTCCGACAAAGAATTTGATTTATCAGAGAGGACATTTCGAAGTGAAATGGAAATGCAATAGTAAATTATGCAACGAGCGTATAATGATAGCTATTATTCACGAGGTGCATACTTTACTATATCACGACTACTGAATATATTTTTTGAAGATTTTAACATTTGGCGACCGTGACGAGGCCCTTCTATTGCAAGTGTCGAAAAGTCAAGTTGACACAGAAATTTTTGGAGAACTTGTCATTGTATATTTTGTAATAAAAATTGCTCTAATTGATGTATTGAAAGTAGATTTGGTCCTCGATTGACAAGGTATACGCATATTTGTTAGTAGGAGTACTTTTAAAATATTGAAGAAATATTAATTGAAAGAATATAATTTTGGAGCAAAATCTATAAAGCATCTGACAGAAGTGAATAATAACTCATTGTGATTAATGGGTATTATTATGGCCGAAAAAAAACAGACGTATAATGGATGGATCAAACAATAGTCGTGGATAAATTTTTTTATTGAATTATTCTTTCTTCTTATATTTTCTCCATAATCTGAATATAAAATTCACTATTCCTTTCAAAAAGGTTGAGATATAATTTCGAAGGTATTAATATGTTTCAATTCATTGAGGAAAAAATGGCTCGTATAGTTCCAAATTAAACATGAATGTTTTTAAATAACTATAATTCTACAAAAACATTTTTGACATTTGAGGCGATCAAAGAGCAGAGCAGAAGAATTGGATACTGTGTTTTTTTCGGTGGCATTGGAGTACGTAAATTTTCATTCTCAAAATTAGAAAACAATTTTTCTCTTTATGTGCTTAGAAAACAAGAATTAGAGAATTTATAATTTACAGTCCCATTGAAACCATTATGAGAACATCTGTTTTTTCCCCGCTGCAGCTATTACATATCATAATTCAAATGAAAATCACGGGATTAACGAAAGGATTATTAGAACTTTATGTTTAGGCACGTACATGAATACTATAGTGTCTTTTATCCAAAGTTATACAACTGCATCGCTCATTCTTTCCAGCGCATTGCTCGAAAACCCTGGATAAAATGGTTTAAATTTGATATACCGGCGACGAGCAACTACGTTCATAATTTCAAAACTTCTACAAATAGGTATTCCGAGCTTAAAAAGGGACGAAAAAAATATTTTAATTTTTTCTGAATCTTTTCGATCTAAAAAATTTTGACAATTGAAAAAAATTAAATTATATGGTTCTGATGATGCGATTCTCTTAAAATTTTGCAATAAACATTCATTCAATCAATACTCATTCACAAAATAAATTTCACTCGAATCGGATTTCTTGTAATGGAAATATAAAGATGTTCATTTCAATATTCCAATGGAATGTTTTTTCATCTTGAAGTTCTGCACGAACATTCAGTAGATAGGTCAACCTCCATTCACAAAATGGTTTTTACTTGTTATGGAAATACATATAAAGATTCTTCTCTTCAATAGTCCAATTGATTTTTTTATGGTTCTGTAAACAGAATGGCCACAAAATTTGCATGAAGTTTTCTATGAGCATTCTATGAATGTGGCCGCAAATTTTCATTTAGATTGGTCTCGTTTCGCCTGAGATATAGAGGAACAAAAATTTTGATTGGCCTTATTATAGGAAAACACTTATACGATTTCGCTGATTAACAAAATTAACCGCGGCTAATGGAAAACGAACTCACCCTGAAAAATCTCAAGTCTCAAGGATAATCCTTCGAAAGATATCGTGTTTACGACCTCCCAGACGGACGGCACCACAGATAGAATTAAATTTGACCATGGATCAGGGAGTCGATATAGCACTCGTTTAAGTAGAACGAGTGCTCAATAGTTGCATGACGCAACTTTTTAAGAAGTTTTGAACATTATTCCAAAGAAATCCAGCATACATTTCACCAGGCGAAAGGCGCTAAAAAAAAATTCGGTGGTTGCTTTTATCGTGAGATATGAATATTAAGAGGGTGATTTCTACCCCTTGCAATCACAGAGAAAACGCCACAATTGGTTTTCAAGAAAAAAATTAAGAACTGCTTTTAGGCGGCATCTTCTGTGCTGTAAACTACGCCTCCAAAATAAGGACTATATGAAAGTCCCAGCCTATTTTTGAACTGCGATCATCCCTCAAATATTTTCTATACACATTCACCCTGTAAAAAAGGCAACCCTCGTCTATCTTTGATAGACTTGTTACAAAAATTCGTCATTTATTCAATCAATCAAAATAAAAAAATATTTTCCTTCAGGACTAGGTGATGCATGGGGGGCAACACCAGCAGTACCAAATCCACGGGATGCTCCAATCAAAGAACTAGCCTACTATCTCCTCAAACATGGATGGGTTATTTGTGTGGTGGCTCCAGATGGAAAAATAATGTATATATCAGAAACTGCCTCAGCACATCTAGGTTTATCACAGGTAATTATTACCAACATCTATACCAAACAATGAGGACAATTATTTATGTACAGGTTGATTAACTTATCTTGACATGTTCGAATCAGTTATAAATTTCGTTCTCTATTCATACACTGTATAGGGTAATTCGCTTATTTGGGACACTTAATTTTTTTCTCGAAAAGGGGACGAATATTTTTTTTATTCAGTTGACGGAATTTGGTACAAGTGAATGTGACTTGAGATGTGCGTTAGAAGCCGGAGAAAGGCACTAAGACGCCAGGCCGGTGCCTATATTTTTTTCAATACAATTGATCAAAAACTTATTGGTTTTCCTCTTCCTAAAGGATGAATTGTGCATGAATATCTTTCACAATTGTTCATACAATGTTATTTCTCAACATATCGACAATCTACAATTATTATGTCGAAGTTTTTCTTGTAGCTTCAATTTAATTTTTTTTTCAGTAGAACTAACCGGCAATAGCATATACGAAATATATCCACCCTGCTGATCACGATGAAATGACGGTGTTTTGACACCAAGCATGCCACCGCCTGGTACGCGCCGACATTACAAGATTATGAAACAGACAGGGTGTTCTTCTTGAGGATGAAATGTGTTCTGGCAAAGAGAATGCAGGACTCACTAATGGAGGATACAAAGTAAGTGAAGTAATCTCTACAGGGGGTCTGTAAACAAAGCGAGGGACTTAGGGAGATGATTCTCGAGGAAAATAAGCATAGGTTGTTCATATAATTTTTTTTCGAAATCAACCTTCCTTCAAGATACAGCCTCTGGAAGGCGATGACGAGTTGACAGTTTTTAATTTTTGGGATTTACTAAAAATACCGAGTCATAAAACTAATTCATTAAGGAGATGGTACTAACACATTTTTTTGATAATTTAATATTAGGGGTTGAAACTTGAAAAATTATTTTCGTGGGATAAATTTCCAAAATATGGTTCCCATTCAATCTGAAAACAAAAAGTCTCTTGCGAAATTTCGATAAAGTCGATACTTTTCTCGGAAAAAATTAAAACGTACAACCAGTTATGATCACTGTTAATTAAATTTCATCGTATATGTTCCATAGAATGAATATTCTTTTTCCGAGAAAAGTATCGACTGTATCGAAATTTTGCAGGAGACGTTTTTTCTCAGAATTGAATGTAAACCATAAGATAATTTTATTTTTGAAATCAATTGTTGAGCGAAAATCATAGGGGGTTGTTATTTTCAACCCCTAATAATAAAGTTATGAGATCTGAAAAATGTTTGTGAGTAACATCTTCTTAGTGTTTCATATTATGTTAGTTTTTTGACTCAGTGGTTTTTAAAAAGCCGTGAAAAAAATTAAAAACTGCAACTCGTCATCGCCTTCTAGAGGCTGTATCTTGGAAGAGGGGTGGATTTCGAAAAAAAAATATGAACCCCCCCGCTTATTTTCATCGAGAAACCATCTCCCGAAGTCCCTCGTATTAGTAACAGACACCGTTTTATATGTGAAAATCATTTGCTGTTCGTTAATCTCGTTGAAACTCGCGAACGGCTGAACGGATTTATCTTAAAATGGTCTTGAAATGTTCGGGAAGGTCAAGAGAAGGTTTGAAAAAATTCATTCTCGGCCACAGAAAACCACAACGTTGGGCAAATATTCGCTACGATGAATGTCACGTGAATAATTTCGACGATTGATTGAACTACTATTGTGAATTTTGAAATTAAGTATTCTCCTGAATAAGCGTAGATAAAGTGAAGTATAGAAGAGACACAAGCTCAGGCGAGAACAAATCCAACAGGAAAATGTAGATGTGCGTGTTAACATGGCTCTGTTACGTGCAAAACAATTGTAAGATGTATAAGAAAAGAAAGAAATCAACGAAGAGATTTGAACAAAGAAAAATGGCACAGATTCATAGTCGACAAACACATAACATCAAACCAGAAATTGTAGGAAAGGATTCTCTACAAATACGCCAAGCAACAGAGCTACAAATGATAGTTTTTTGACAAAAATAATACCTGGACTCCACCTGTGCCATTCGTGTAGGAACAACAAAAATACGCGTTCTTTTTAGTTTTTCGTTGCAAAATGGAAACTATTGATGCAGTGATAACGTTGCAATGGGATGAATGTGGGAGAATTACATTGTGAAGAGAATAATGGGTCAAACGATCCGATCGAATAATTAAAATGGAGAAAAGCGGAAAAAAAAACCGGAAAATTGCGTGTTTTTTCTTTTAACTCATAACTCTGCCATTTTGCAATATAAGAACTGAAACTTTACACGATAGTAGCTATTGACGTGCAATTCATGTGTGCCAAAACAGTAACAAAACGTCTATTCTGATTTTTCAATAAAACGCGTTAAGTGTGTTAAAAACACTAGTGAGAACATGAGGGAAAACGGCCGACCGAGCGAGAGCGTCGAGTGGAGAGCAAATAAGCGAATCGAGGGGAAACGTATATGTGTACAAAATTTGGTGCGCTATCCGCGCAACAATTCTTATACTCGGCGACCGTTGGCTTCCGCGGCATTTCCCCTCGATTCGCTTATTTACACACCACTCGACCAATCTCGCTTGGTCGGTCGTTTTCCCTCATGTTCTCACTAGTTTTTAACACACTTAAACGCGTTTTATTGAAAAATCAGAATAGACGTTTTTTTTTTAATTTCAATCGGACGACCTCAAACGCATCCAGCTCTCCGCGAAAATATGTCCAAAAAAAAATTCAAATGGGAATTATGTGAAAACTATTTATCCGACCGAATCCAATTTTGGCACACATGAATTGCACGTCAATAGCTACTATCGTGTGAAGTTTCAGTTCTTAATATTGCAAAATGGCAGAGTTATGAGTTAAAAGAAAAAACACGCAATTTTCCGGTTTTTTCCGCTTTTCTCCAGTTTTAATTATTCGATCGGATCGTTTGACCCATCATTCTCTTCACAATGTAATTCTCTACAATTCATCCCATTGCAACGTTATCACTGCATCCATAGTTTCCATTTTGCAACGAAAAAACTAAAAAGAACGGGAATTTTTGTTGTTTTTTGTTAATAACAAATAAAAAAATGGTATTTTCGTGTTTAAAACATGGTGGGAATAAACTACGGACTGTCCTGCTCGGAATGGCACAAGTGGCTTCCAGGTAGTATTTTTGTCAAGGAAATATCTCTATTGCTTGGCCTAGTACTATACTCAAGAACATCGCTCTTCGAAAATTGAAATATCTGAAAATCTGTTAAAAATTAATATTCGATAGGTATGTTACAAAACTATACTACAAAATAAACATTATATAAACTTGTTCAATTTTCCAAGTGAATTTCTTTCTAACGTGACAATATTCCAAAATTCTAAAAACTCCAGGTTTTCTGGTCGTTGTAACTGCTTAAACCAATTTCCAATGTAAAAGGAAAAAAGGGGCCTTAACCTGAAGCCTAGTTTGTGTTATCAGTGTGTTCATAATCTGAGTTTTATTGTTGTTTTCAGTTTTATGTACTAACTTATGAATTAAAGATTCGCACAAACCTTTGAATCAATTCAACATTGTTATTGTGTTTGCATCTTCAATTCAATTTTAATGCTAACATGCTCTTTTTCTAGAAATAGAGAATTTATTCTAATTGAAATTAACTGTTTGGTCAGGTTTTCCATCATTTTCTAACAAGCATATTGTGACAGAAGAATATCAGTACACAAATTTTACATAATACTTCTCCTAGTAAGTACAATATTATAATTATAGCTTTATGTATTATGATATTCAACAACAGCTGTCTTTACAAAACTGTATTTCTTGCAGATGCCAACAAGTATATTCCGTGACCCTTTACTTTGGTACGGTTCAGATCAAAAGGGTACCCTAGTTTTTTTCCTGATATTAGTAGTTATAATGGTGACACTGTTTGTTGTTTCGTTCTATTTTATGATACGGTCTTTCAACACACCTGTTCAGAGCATTGAGCAGATTGATAATGTTGATGACTATGTCACAAACGATGTGTCGGACTATCCGGGGTAAACTATAAAAAATTCATTGTATACAAATATTTCACAAGATAATTGTCGACCCTTTCTTAGAAAGAGAGCATGTTCCTTTAAATCTTTTCATGATTCATCTGTTTATTGGGCCAAATACTGTTATATTTATTCCATTTGTATAAAATATTCCTTCTGAACTAGAATAGGATTACTTAATAGTTTTAATATGTTCAACATTGTTCTTTGTCAAATGTTGGTATGTTTTTGTTGCATTATTGGTTTTATTGTATATTAGTAAATATCTATGAACTATATTTTGATAAGTACTGTTGTTATCAAATAACATTTTTGAGGATATATAATAAACAGTATATGTGAAAAGTTGTGTTTTTCTAGAACGATTATTTCTCCAATCAAAATTGTAACACCAAAAACAGGATTTTTTTAGCACCACTTTTTCCAATCTTACCTAGCATGTGAAATATGATGAGATATGCACTATATCATTCCCTTGAATTGCATGTTTTGTGCAATTTTTCACTGTTCGATACTTTCTTATTCGATATATAAATGACAATCTTTATTTTAACTTTATAGGGGAGTTCCGTGTTCCATCCTATTGGATATGGTCCCTACAGAAATAGAAATAGAGTAATCAAATTCTGCGCTGGAATATGTATAAGCCTCATCCTCATTTGGATAATACTATCTCTATTTGTTAGAAGAAGACCTGCGCATATAGTGCGTGTTGATCATATAAATCATTATGTCGACTAGTTGAGCTATATAATAATTCTATTTGTAGAGGCTTATTCAAACAGTATTTCAGATCAATAAAGAACAGATCGGCCCCAAGCGCGATATCAATGGAATTAATTTGAGGATCAGATATACGAATTACGAAGCAAGTATTTTTGTTTTGACATTTAACAGTTCAATATGAACGAAAGGTTTAGTCATGGGCAACAGGGCAACCTACGACCCTCGAATAGAATTTCTTTTTCTTGGCCCACCAATAATTTTTTCACACACCACAAACCTCCATATTAGGTCTTTGAATATATAATGAGACCGTAGCAATTGCGAAAGAATATAATTTAAGAAGACATTATACAACATACCAAACATTTGCAAAAATTCGGAAGTTGGACTGCACAAATAAGAAATGAAAGAATAGAAAAGTTGAAAAAGAATTTGGTTGCTCAGCAGAATATCTTTCTGAAAAGTAGAGTAGAGATATCGTTCGGGCAAGTTATATCGTTAGTAAGAAAAAAGCAGGATACTCAAAGACATTTTCAGAAGGTGAATTAATGAAAGATTGCTTGATAGAACTCGCAGATGAAAGAAAACGTTTGCAGAAGTAAGTCCATCAAGAAGAACAGTCGAAAGACAAATAGATGCAATAGCTGTAATTATAAAAGTCGCTTTTGGAAAAGTGGTGGAAACATCTGTTGCTTTTTTATAGCATTGGATGAAAACACTGACATTAGTGATACAGCACAGTTAGCAATCTTCATTCGCGCAGTCCTTCAAAATTACAGAAGACTTGCTTGCGCTAAAGCCAACCTAATATTGAGGCTCTTGCGAAGAAATCGCAATTTTAGGTGTCTCATTAGTTAAGAACTCCTGACTAACGAGTCTCAGAGTTTTTTTGTTGAATTATATCAGTTTAAGTTTTTTCAACTGTTTCATTGTGAGGAACATAGAATAAGGTTTATTTAAATTTTGTTGAATTCATTTTATTACTGTTAGAAATTTTATTTTGGCCCGTGGTTTAGGAAAAAATTCTCTATTTGGCCCCTCACAAAAAAAGGTTGCCCATGCCTGCTTTAGAGGTACTGATATGAAATAAATATAACTTCTTCATAAACTGAGAACAAAAGGATTTTTTTCAAAGCATAAACTCCATCTTATGCTTTCAAGTGACGGTACATTATTTAACTTATTATTATTTTTCACAGACTGATGGAAAATAATAATAATAATAACCTTTATTTGAAATAGATCAATACATGAAATTAAGTGTCAACAAAGGATAAACAATTTTTACAGGCAATACCGCGTAAGTTCAAACTTGTCTGCGATAATGCCCACAAAAGTATACATTATTTGATGATGAAGGTGTTTTTAACAATTAATTTAAAACCTACTACCTAATCAACCCATGCTACTGTACTCAACTGAACTCTGGAATGCTGCTGTTTGTAAGCAATCACGGAAATAACCTCCCTTATAACTATGTTCTCTATTGATCTGAACACAGTACCTATAATAATGTGATTGTGTCGACTAAATCTTCAATGGAGTTTCTCAGTCACACTTTTTAATCAGCACTTCTCTGAACCAATTCCAGTGATATTTAATGAATAATATCATTGTTCTTCTCCTTAAACAATGATAATATTGAACATTAGGTCTTGAATATGAGTGCGAACTCAAGTTCTAGTATGATATGTGTGTGTGTGCTAGTTTATTGGATTATATCGAGTTTTTTTCAGTACAGTGAATTTGTTATACTTTGGATCAATAGATTGGGGGGTATACATTTCACTGCGACCTTAAGTTCTATTGTGCCCCCGATGAGAACTGTTTTCGCAACTACACCACAGCTTGCCCTCTAGTTCCAGAGCTTCAATGAACTTCAGTATTTGAGAGAGTATTACTCTGTGTGTAAATACTACGATATCATTTGTTTTTGTTTTAGTTGCCTCAATTTTATTCGCTGTACTATTTTTGCCATCATTCTCTAGAGTAAATCATGGTGAAAGGAACATTTAGCATTGCTTTTTTGAGAAATAACCTTTTCCTCCAGCTTTCGTTCCCATTTTTCTATTAACCTCTGATTTTTTTCTTGATGATTTTAATGATTATTTTTTAGGGTCCCACAGTTGTAGTGCAATCTTCATCGAGATTATACGGAAGATACCGAAAAGCGGCGGATCCTTGCGTTAGCTGCGTAATGATAATTATTTTCCTCATCATTTTTGGAGCATTTCTCAGTTATGTTATGAAATCTCATGATGAATTCGAGGAAGAACGTGATAGACATGCGAAGGAGTTTAAAGAAAAATATGGATTAATCTGAAAACATATGAGAAATTTAATCTTGCCGCCATACTTTCATTTCGCGCATTAAGCATAATTTAAAAAAATCTACTCAAAATCAAAATAAAAGAAAAATTGTTGTTTGGCATTGAAACTCCGGAATAATTCCTAGCTTCGGAGGGGTAATAATTTCGAAATGTATCTACTAAATGATCCTTCTCAACTAAAATAGAAAGTAAAGGTCACAATACACAATACAACTCCTACGTTAAATCTGTTGAATCCTATACTAACTCCGAACACCATCATTTTCCTCTGGTTTGTATCATCGACCGAAATAATTTGGCGACACCAATATTATGTTGAACATGCTTGTTGAAATAGCACTATGTAAAAAAGCATTTGGCAGAATTTGCGCTTAGATAAACTAACAAAGCATTATGCTCTTAAAAAATATATATATTTTTTATTTATTTTATATATATATTTTCCACTAATGTGGATAAACTTTGGTGCATTGTCGATTCAAGCAAGTGTTCAAAATTTCAGTTTTTAATCAATTAGATCAAAGGGTTTAGTTGTAACCTGCAACATTACAGCAGCTCAAGTCATTCTCGCGAACTTTAATGAAATCCTTTTCTATTTACAATTAGGATTCATATCGTATTAATTTAGGTTTTATTAAATTTTAAAGAAATAATCAGTTTTTCACTGAAATCAGAATCTCGTCATATTCATATTCATACTTTTTCATTTATGAAAAGTCATTGAAATTATATCAATTTTTATCTCAAAAATTGCTGGTATCTTCAGAGTTAGCATATAGAAATTAACGTAGGGAGTATTATACTCAACTCATGAATTTCTTTATCGGTAATTATTTCAACAGAAATCAATAAATTCAATAAACTCCTTGTTTCCTTACACCATGTAAAAACAAGGTCTTGATATTTCACCAAATATTATGAAAAAAACCTAAACCATTATTTGTATATAAAATGCTGAGTTGAATTCGTTGCATGCGGTCGTTTGGCATAGCGAGCAATGATTCGTTGCATACTTTGCTTTTAATTTGCATTTGCAAATTACAAATGTATCACAATTCCTTTGTGAGACATCCATATTCCTACCCTATCTTTTGGATTTTGTGAATAAAAGTAAGAAATATTTTTAATCTGTTATTTCGCTATTTCTCATATTTTATAATATTTTTATTGTCTCTACTTATTGTTTTGTACTTTTTCTACATTTTTTTCATAAACAGCATATTATCATTGTACTTATAATTAGTTATACTACGGCTCTTAAAGCCAAGGAAATCTAGACATAACGCATCACTCTTCAATACTCATGATTTCAATGAATTTAAATTTCCTGAGAATATTTTTTGCTTTATTTATTCTGCTTTTTTGTACTCCACAATAATGGAATGAATATGAAGTTATCCCGCAGCATTAGATCTGTTCAAATTTCATTGCTTTTTTATGTGCTTTTCGACTCATCAACTAAATATGAATTTGTGCTCCAACCATCCCAGGAAAATGATGAGTTATCAACTAATTAGTTTTATTTGCTCAGGGCGTTGTCGTCAGTGAGTTGAATCTACATAATCATTTGAGAAGAATTTCGACACAAAAGTACTTATTCTAAATGTCTTACTGGAAACATTCCTATTCACTAAAGAATCGTTCGAAACTAACAACTTCGTTTAACTGATTAATGATCTACATAAAATATCCTGAGTTTTGAAATATGTTATCATAACATATACTTTTCTTGAGACAACACGGACTCATACCTGTTCGGTACCATTTAGCTGAAAACAATCTACTCATAGGGGACAATCTAAAATAAGAAAAAGTTGCAGAAACTTTGAAAAAATAGTTTGTGCCGTTCTCTCTATTCATAAATAACTCACATTTTCATTAATAATAATCCACAACATCATGAGAATGTAAATTAGTGGGTAATGACCACTTTGTATACTATTTTTGTGTTCATGAGTGAATTGAATGAAATCTTTTTCAAAAAACAGGATAATAATTGAATTATCATTCCAATGAATTGTAAGATAATGTTATTCTGTGTTGCTTCTTAAACGGCTCTACAGAGGCATATTATTGTAAAATTTCATTTGATACTAACTTTTAGACCACATAATGAAAAAAAACTATTTTACATAATTTTTCATAAAACTGGCCTACTGGATAAATATCACTGGATTTTCACGTTTTGTTCTTTCTTATGAAATCATTACTCTTTGGAAAGAATATATGTATATGTATGTTATATATAAAAAATATATTTTATATGTGGATATTATAATGATTGTAAACAATATGTTACTATAAACAAAATTCAACAATAAATATTTCTGTGGGATTTTTGTATCATCGTATCAATTTAGTAACTCCTTGCATATTATACTTGAATGGTTAAATTCTACATCAAACCATTATTTCAGGATACAAGCTTCACAACAGAAGTCTTGGTTCAATTTCATTTAACATGTTTCCCTTGCCTAATCAAAAATTGTTCTACAGACCAATTTTAGTACACCTGTTGGTGTACTAAATGCGAACTTGCAATTAAACATGCCAGTGAAATTTTTTACGAAAAAGGTTTGGAAATACATCCAATGAATTTGTTATCTGACTCTAGGGCGCTGGTTACACGATTCGTACCAAGTAGTAGTGAACATAACATAATATTCTGTTGTACTGCCGTACGACAAGCTTTCAAGGCATTGCCATCACAAAAACCATATGTGCATATTTGTCTTTAAAAAAATGCATGCTCAACAAAAAAATAACCCAACAATGCAACTTATGAATAAGTAAACAAATTTTTGTGCCACCAGATGACAATCAACTGACATATATTTATTTCAAGGCTCACTATAATTTATGAAATAAAATTAAGCACAAAACTCGGTACCGAAACTTCATCGGTAAAACATTTCATTTACGTTTATTCTAAATTCTACGATATCATTTGTTTATGTTTTTTTTTGTTGAAGTTATATTCGATGTGGTATCAGTAACTCAATAATTGCTTCCATTTTCATGTTCACCGAAGCGTCTAAATTAAATATTTTTATGGAACAGTTGACTAGTGAAATCATGGTGGAAGAAACATTTGACATTGCTTCTTAAGAAATAACCTGTTTGACGTAGCTTTCGTTTTCATTTTGCATTAACCTGTAACGTTTTTCTTTCTTAATAATCTATTAATAATTATTTTCTAGGTTCCTACTGTTGTAATTCAATCTTCACCGAGATTTTACGGGAGATACCGAAGAGCCAATCCTTGCGTTAGCTGTATAATCATAATTGTTATCTTCATCATTTTTGGAGCATTTGTCAGTTTTGCCGTGAAATCTCATAATGATTTCAAGGAGGAAAGTGATAGACATATGAAAGAGTTTAGAGAAAAGCATGGATTCATCTGAAAATATATGAAGAATTGTATATAGCGACCAAACTTTTACGTCGCACATTGGGCATATTAAAAAAATTTTTTAAAAATACTCAAAATCAGAATAACTGAAAAATAATTCGGCATTTTGACCTTGGAATAATTCCTAAAAACGGGGGGTAATAATTTCGACATTTTTGGCATTTTCAATTTCAAAACAAACTAAACATCTAATTCATCTAAAAACTGGGTAGGTAAATGTCACAACGCGAACGATAAACCTGGTACAACTGTAAAATCACTAACTACTATTTTTCACTGGGTTGTATCATCGACCGAATAAACTTGGCTACTCCAATATCATGTTGAGCATGCTTGCTAAAATAGTACTAGGTATGTATATAAAAAAAGCATCTTACAGAATTGGCACAAAATTTTACTAACAGAGCATTATGTCTTTCTTACATTGTAAACTAGATCGTGCTTTTTTCCTTTGATGTGTATAAAATTTTGTGTATACTAGTTACTGTTTAAAATATTCAATTTCAACCACTGAGATCGACGAGTTTGGTGAACCTGAATAAAATCCTCTTATTTGCTAGCTCACAAAGTATTCATCTCGTATCTTTTTTGACTTTATTATCTGTGTTTCACTGAAATTGCAATCTCCTTCGTCATTCAAGTAATATTATTTTCTAATCATAGAAAATGCTGGTTAGCAAAAACGATGTGGATTAAAATTGATCCATATAGTGATGTCTGTTAGTTCATCATGAAGTCATTTTCGTTTATTTCTATCGCATCGCGTAGGAATATGAATACAGGAATATTAGAAATCATGATTTTCCTTATTTGGGAATTATTTCAACATTACGAACAGAAATTCAGCTTTATTTTCAACAGGCTCATGTTTTCTGACATGTTTCGAATGTTACGAAAAAACACAACAAAATCATCATCCATTTGACAGCCTCATATTAAATGCTGAACAGGTGCCGCTGCATGCGGTCGTTTGGCACAGCAAGCAATTCTTCGTTGCATACTCTGGATTTCATTCATTTTTGCATAAATATATATTGCAAATTACAAGTTATCAGGAATCCTTTGTGGCATGTTCCTACCTAACTGAAAATTCAGTCAATTTCTTTCGGATTTTGTGTATAATGGAAAAATATCTTTATATTGTTTTTCCACTATTTCTCATATATTCTATTAATATTCTTATTTTCACTACTTATTATAATTTGTACTTTTTGAATTCATTTTGTTGTTATTTACTATTGTACTTATAATTAGTTTTACCATGGCTCTTGAAGCAAATGAAACTTATGCATGACGCATCACTTATGATTTAAATGAGTTTAAATTTCCTTGAAAATATATTTTTTTTATATTCGATATAATGCTTTTTTGTATAACACAATTGAATTAAAATGAAGTAATCCCAGAGCTAAAGATCGGCTCATAGATTAAGATCAGATTTAACTTTGCTCCAAAACCATTGTGGTGCGTTTACTCATCAACGAAATATAAATTCACGTCGACCGTTAGAAAAAAAAAAAAATAATAAGCTATCAACGGACGGTGTTGTCATCAGTGAGTCAAACCTAAATATACCCCGTTCGCATATCTGAGCAAAAAGTAGGCCTTTGTTTATATATCTGAAGTGGCAGTATTTACTGTCATAACGTGAAATAAAGTCAACGTTGCCGCATGTACCCGGCCTCGTCCGACGAGCTTTCGAGATTAGATTAAAGAACTCTGGTTTTCAGAAAAACAATTGCTGTTATACCCATCTTCACTTAATGACTTATGGAAGTTTTTTATTGTTACCTTTATTTATTTATTCTCTACATTACTTCCCCGCAAACAATTGATTGTAATTAAACTAAATATCATTTCTATTACTTTTCTAGCAGACCCAAAAGACGTTGTTCTGTATACACAAAAATGCATTCAATTCGATTCAGTCTTTTAGTTGCAGAGTAGATGAATAACCTAATAACGACTACAGCGTCATCTGTTGATCTGATTTGTGATCATAAACATATGGCATCTGGCAATCCAAAATACATTCATACATCCCTCACAATTCGGTACCTTCTCCTACCCGCCTAGTGCCTACCTCGGAAACGCATTTTGGTGCGATTTCATTTTCAGCCTGCCATATCTTTTGATGTATTCATCATATTGAATGATGTAAAAGGCAATTTCGTTCTAATTAAATACTGGGTATGAACGACGTATTTAAATGGATAAGGATCAATAGCGTATTCATAAAAAAATACTCCCAAATAAAGCATAATTTTGAGAAACATTCGGTTACCTTTAAAAGGTGATACTGAGTAAACCTTGAAAGATAGGTATATGCTATAGCGGACTTTTTGTAGAACTATTAAAGAGGTACATTTCGTCATACATTGTTTCCATGTACGTCTTACGGTTTTTGCAGCGCACCTGAAATAGCTGATCGTGGCTGATTTTGGTACTCATATTTATTATCATTGAAGTTATAGTAGGTTTCCTTAATTTTCTCGGGTGAAAAGTATCCCCATGTTACTCAGGGAGTGTAGCATCCTAAGGGTGAAATAATTATTGAAATCTGTCTAGTAGCTTATGAGTTAACTCGTATCAAACCCACAAACATACAAATCTTTCTCTTTATAATATTAGTATAGATATTGTCAGGAATTGAACATAATTCCGTATCAAACTATTCAAGATATGAATATTTCTAATATTTCAAGCTCAAGTTTTTTTCCATTTAGAGGTATCATTTGTATGAGTTGATTCATTAATCTGAGATGAAGTTAAATCGAAAAATTCTTAGGGTTCAGGAGGATTAACTAACGCAAATTAATCATTTCAATATTTACACATTATCAACCATCACAATTTAACCACGTTGTATCAAATTATTCTAGTTTTTCGATGTTTCATCTGCGTTAGCAAAGATCTGCTTGGGGGGATAATTTCTTCTTCACAGGTTAGGTTACCAACGAAAATTTTTATGTTACAAATAGTTACTATTGTGTTACTAACAATTCAAAAAATCTTCTTCATTTTTGATAAATGGGTGCTAATATCGCATTTTGATGGTGTCATTTTTTCATTACAGGTTAGGTTACAAACGAAAATTTTTGTGTTACAAATAGTTATTAACGAATGCAAAAAAAACTCTTCATTTCGAAAAAGTGGGTGCTAACTTCTCATTTTAGGGGTGTAATTTTTCGGTTACAGATAAGGTTACAAACGAAAATTTTTGTGTAACAATAGTTACTGACGAGTTACTATCGAGTGGAAAAAAATTTCTTCATTTTCGAAAAAATAGGTGCTAACTTCATATTTTAGGGGTGTAATTTTCCATTACAGGTAAGGTTACAAACGAAATTTTTTGAGTTACAAATAGTCACTAACGTGTTACTAACGAATGCAAAAAACTTCTTCATTTTCAAAAAAGTGGGTGCTAACTTCGCATTTTGGGAGTGTCATTTTCTTAGGATAGGTTAGGTTACAAACAACATTTTTTGCGTTACAAATAGTTACTTACGAATGCAACAATTTTTTTTTAATTTTCGAAAATGTGGGTTGCCCGTGAAGTTAGCACCCAGCGGAATTCGGTGTTTTTCCACCAGTTTTTTTTTAGTACAAACGAAAATTTTGATGTTACAAATAATAACTAACGAGTTACTAACTAATCATCTCATCTGCGAATCTCCCTAGTGATGCAATGATTAAGAAAGTAATCACTGAGAAAAACTTCATGCAATTGCTAAGTAAAGAGATGATTGGAAACGGGAATACACCGACTATAATCTCAAAGAAAATACCTAAAATGGTATACAGATGGTTCCAACCTCTACAGGAGCAGGCGCCGGGATATACGGGCCAAGCACCAAGTGTGCACTGTCGCTGGGCTCCTATATGAGCGTCTTTCAAGCGGAAATCTAGCTATTGAAAGATGTCTAGATATAAATCTAGAAAGAAACTATCAGAAGTGTGATATAGCCATACACTCAGATAGTCAAGCTGCTATTAAAGCACTGAGCTCCTACGTCATCGATTCTAAGATGATCTGGGAGTGCCGAAACAAACTCAACGAGGTAGGCAAGAAAATAAAGGTCTTTTAATCTGGGTTCCCGGCCACTCGGGAATCGAAGGAACGAAGAGGCCAATACACACTCGCCAAAGAGGGCGCACAAATGTCCCTCTTTGGCCCAAACCCTTCTGGTGGATATCTAAATGTAACCTATAAGAAGGAGTTTCTGGAGAGGAGAAAGCCGAGAGGGAAAAGCTCTGGCGGAATCTCCCAGGGATGGATCATTCCACTAAGTTCCTTCGGAACTTCGAGACGGCGGGATCCAAAAGATATCTGGATCTTGGTAAGAAGCAATTGCACCTCCTCACTGGCTTCTTACAGGACATTGTCGCCTCAGGAAGCACCTGTTGAGGATGGGATTGTCGGACACTGACGAGTGTGGTTTCTGTGGGAGGAGGAAGAGAACCCCCATTCACCTAGTCACGGAATGCTCGGCATTACGAGCCTGAGGAGGAAAATGCCTTGGGCAAGAAACTTGTAAGAGTGTTGAATAGCCTCGTTGAAGTCTTCACAGTTACTAGATTCATTAGATCTCTGGAACTGGAAGGCGAGCTGTGAAGGTTTTTGGCCAGAACAGCTCTGTAAGGGGGCACAATAGACCTTAAGGTCGCAGTGGACTGTACCCCTCTGTAAACTATCAACTATCAACTACTAACTAATGCAAGAAAAAATGTTTTTCATTTCGAAAAAGTGGGTGCTAACTTCACGGACACCGTTCCGTATATCCAATATCTCGATTCTCAGATGCGGTAGAAAAGTTCAAATAAAAAGTATTTTCAATGGTAGCAAAAACTCAAACGAATCCGTCGTTGAAATTTTGTTTCTGATTAACGCCACACCATTTTTCGTTAATGGAACTCCTTAAAAATAATAGCCATTAATTGTGGCGCATCGCCATTTTCGCGAGTTTGGTGTCCCAAGATTTTCAATGCAGACTTAATAAACAAAACATCAAAACAGGAACACCTTGAAACATACTGAACAACCTGATAACACAGGTCTGCAAAAAAAAATCAGCCCTGATTTCAAAAATGCAATCCGTTTTTTTCTATCACGTCTATTTTATTGAAAAAAGAGAATATTTTTGGGTAAAATAATAAAATTTATGCCAAATTTTCTAAATTTATTTTATTTTATTTATGAATCAGGTTCTAAACGACGTTTCCAGTAAATTTCTATTTCTCTTTAAGTTTATATGTTATGATAATATCATTTTCTCTTGCTGTTGAAGCTTCTTTTGTTAATTTTTCTCCTGTGGACTCGTTGAGGATCATCTCTTTTCAACATCCAGCGGTAGTCCGCTATTATGTTGACAATCCATCTTCCTTGATATCTTCTTTCCATTTCCTTTATGTCTTGGTGGAATTTTTCATCCTGCTCTTCACTTATATCACCAAGGTTTGTTGGGAAATAGTCAAGATGTGAGTGGAGAAAATTACCTTTAATGCTCATATTACAAACGAAGTTTCCTAAAGTTATCGAGCATGTCTGCGACGATTGTCTCGTTGTTTGGATCTTTTGATTTCCTGGAAAACGTAAAAACCAATTTAAAATGTCCACGCTGCTTTTTTTTGTTTCCATTGTGTCCTCAATTTGGGATCTCTCATTAGTTTTTTGATGTCTGGTCCGACAAAGATTCCTTCCTTCAGCTTGCCTCGGATAAGCCAGGAAACTGTCCACAAAGATATCTGAAACATTCTCCTTCTTTTGGCAATGCCTAGACAAACTGCTTCATCAGGCCCAACTTAATGTGAAGTGGTGGAGTAAGAACTTTTTGGGATCCACAAGGCGCTCTCTCAAACATTTTTAACCCCAACTTGTAAGGTTTTTCTCAAGGGCCAATCTTTTTTTATGTAGTGATTCGTTCTGTATCTGCGTCTTATTCACAGATAAAGCAAGGAAATTTTGTACAGCCAGTTTGTTGACCAGGCAGCATTGAACCACTTTAAATCACCACATAGTGTCCAGCAAAGACAAGCACTGTCATGAAAATACTACTTGTTTCTCCTCATACCATTATTTTACATATATAACTCATGTAGTATAAACATTGTTATGCAACTGAAAATGCATTAGGTATATTTTTTTTAAGTTTTGAAAGTACTACAGGCTGAATAACAGTTACCGAAGATCCAAAATACCAAAGTTCAAACTTACTAGAATACAAAGAAATGTATGAAAATATCGAAAAAAAGCTAAAACTATTCAAGCTGTTTTCGAAATAACTGTACGTGATGAAATTTTTTCAATATTTTTTCTGAAAACGCGTTGAAAACACACATAAAAATCATCTATTGAATTTGAAACAATTTTTATGTCGCAAAAGGATAGTGCCAGGGTGAGTTCGGTTCCCTAATGTTGTTCGTTAACTAGTCAAATCGTACAGACAGTTGCATAAAATATGATTATTCAAAATTTTTGTTCCTCAATAATCTTATCTCAAAACATGAAATTTTGCAGCCACATGCAGCCACATGCAGAGTTCATAATAAGCCTCAATCAAAATTTTGATACCATAGTGTTAACAGAACCGTAGAAAATTTAATTGGAATATTGAAAAAAGCAATCTTTATATTATCATAACAAGATAATCAAGATATACGATTCGAGTGAAATTTATTTTTGTGAATGAAGATTGATAAACGGACGTGGGTTTCGCAAAGCTTGATTGTGCAATCAAATCGTTGATTTTGAATTAAGTCGATGGTTTATGTCGAAAATGAACTGAAAATTGCACCAGAAATAATGACGTTGCAATAATCAAGCTGATTGGAGTTGTCGTTAAACCCGCATTTATGTTCATAACAAATTTCAGGAGCATCACATCAAAAGATCATCATCGAATTCAATTTTTTTCTGAATTAGGAACTTTTTCGAATAATTCCGAGTTTATCGATTCTGTTGAAATGAAATTTGTGGGAGCTGCGTAAATACAAACCATAGAAAAGTATATCGTTATATCGAAAAAATTCTATATTGCCTTTCGATTAGAATTAAAATCGAGATTAAGGATTAAATTGGCGAAGTGAATGATCATGCAAATTTTCAAAAGGATCATATTGTTTTTCTTTCAAATGATACCAATAAGTACCTAATATATCACATTTAATTATCACTCTTCAACTTTGATAAATGAGTCGTCTTACAGTTTAGGTATTCTAGTAGTTATTATCTGCTAACTCAATTTTACATTGGGGAATTACCTACAAGTGAGAAGATGTTATAAAATTAAGATATGAATACACGAATGAATAAACAGAATCGGCAACACTGTGGTTAATCTCGCATGTGGGGCCCGAATAGATTCAAGATCTTATCTTTCATTAGGATGGCCATGGCCGCTGTCCCGTTTTCTACAAAATCAATAGCATGATGATCTAATACCACTGAAGTTCCAGTTCACAAAAATAGGGCGACAAAATGTCTAGCTAGGATCAGATCGATATTACATCTTGGTTGCATCATCATAGAGCTTGAAGACCTTATTCATTTACATTATTTTTCTATGGGAACACAAGTTGTTTCATTGATTTCTGCGCTCTTGAGAAAATCTGATGAGGTCGATATTGCTCAATAATGATACGTGAATTTTCTTGAAGCCAATTGAAAATTTGAATCCGATTTCTTCATAGTTTGGGTTCCTTATTTTACTGTACCACTGTCGATGTAACACAATGAGATATCATACTGAAAATAACAGAGAAATAGGAAGGTTTAGACAATTTTATTCCATATAAACAAAGAAATAACAAAAAAGTATTAGTGATCTTTACATATACAGGGTGAGTCTTTGACTTGTACAATATTTAACCGTAGATTCCTGAGGTCAAAGAAACATTTTTTCCTCTTCCTTTTTTCCGATTCGGTCTGGTTACAAAGATACAGGCTGTTGAAAATCCATGGAAAGCATAAAATTTCAGTAATATCTCGCAAACGATTTCTTCAAATGAAATGATTTTTGAAACATAGTTTTTCATGAATATAATTAATCTTTCCCGACTACAAAATTCCGAGTATTCGATGTTGAAAGAAAGAAAAAATCCTAAAAATTCGAAAAATTGGGTACTTTGGCTGAATGCAACTCTGTCGAAAATATTCACAGAATTCAATTTTCACTATGTGGTCACTTTGACAATTTCAAGAATATTTCGAGAATTTGTTATCTGGAATGATGAATGGTAAGAGACTACTAGCGGATTTTCTTTAACAATGGGGAACAATTAATAAGCTCACCTCTATACTTCTTCAGTGTTAATCCTTATCTATTCAAGCAAATTTCTACACCACTTTCGAAGTACCTATTGCAATTTTGTTTCGTTGAGCTTTGACATACGTTGATCCAAATTTAAATTACGTTAGAATACGTTCATTTCTTCATATTATTCATCATATTTATTACTACTAAAATGACCTAATAAGTTATTATTCCTGAAGTCGTATGATTTTGGAAACAACTGACCACAGAACACCGATGTCAAAGACGTCTGTGACTTTAACCATGCGGACCATAGAGAAAAGTTTGTTCTATGATGCGGGACACCCCTTTAAATTCAATCGCCCAACTGGTGTTTATGAACGTGAAATGTCATGCGTGTTATGGTTGAGTTGTGTGTTTTGATTTTGAAAACTCTTGCAAGGAAGATTCAGAGATATTGGGAATGAATGCTATAGCTAGAATAGGTGGTTTAAAAGTTAATCCGATATAATCAAAAATGAAGTTACTGAGTATACATCAAGAGAGATTATTCTGCTTTTCATCACCAGTAAAATTTTTGGATGAATCAATCATTGCATTAGAAAATATACAACTGTATGAAAAGGTGAGTTCATATTTCTTTCATTAATACAGCAGCTTATTTGAAAATTTCGAATGGTATCCTACTCGTTTCTTTGATACAATAGCTTATTTCAAAGGTTGAATGCTATATCTCGTACTTGCAAAAAATGCAGTGGTTAGTTTACCAGTGGCGGCATAGCTCATTCTGAAAACAAAAAAGAGCTATATCTTCTTATTTAGGCCGAATCGGAAAAAATGGTAGAGGAAAAAGTGTTCTTTCGACCCCAGGAATATACGGTTAAAATATATGTACAAGTCAAAGACTCACCCTGTATACCGATGTAATAAACTATTGGTGCTATCTAGGGCTTTTGTTCACACTGTCTTCCCATGTTTCAGAATGTTTTATTTCTATTCTTCTAGTCCTCAGTTATCATTCTGAAAAAGCCATCATTAGATATTTGGCGCGCGAGATTTTTGCAGTAGTGTCAATAAGTTATACAGGTGTGTTTCCTAAACATGCGGCAAAAATTCAGGGGGTTGTTCCTTGGACTTTTAAGCATGTTTTGTCCTTTGATGATTTTTGAAAAACCTCTTTGTTCGAAGATACAGGGCGAACAACATTTTTCATATTTTAAAATTAATAATAGTTTAAATAAAAATGCGTACCGCACTGTGTTTACTAAGTAGGTACAATTTATTTTAATTTTGTTCAACAACATTCCAATTACTAAAACGGCCATTTTTGTGACTTGAAATTGATAAGTTCAGATGGTAAAGGAATACAGATTAAACACGGTTTTCATTTGAATTCGTTTTTTTGGCTAGAGGTGGTCATTTTCAACAGTTTTTGTAGGTTAAGTTAAATTTTCATGTAATTTTTCATAATAAAATGTTATTATATAAAATTTTGTTTCCCTGTATCTTCGAAACAAAGAGGTTTTTCAAAAATCATCAAGGACAAAATTTCTTAGAATAGTCCAAGGAACAATCCCCTGAATTTTTGCCGCATGTTTAGGAAACACCCTGTATATACTTAGAGTTCTTCCTATCGAAATTTAAGTACGGGTGCTTGACACAATTGATTTTTAACTTCTTTAAACCCTTTGGCGTTCACCATATTGATGAGGATAGGATAGGATAGGATTTTTTGGTGAAAACTTAGTTAAACAAGTTTTCACCAAAAATAAGGCATATATTTTTCCTATCCT
>JACDNR010000031.1:0-58356 GCA_013421045.1 Propylea japonica | reverse complement strand
CGCTGATAATTTTTCTTGTATAACTTATGAGGAAATATTATACAGGGTGTCTGAAAAGGGCCCAAAGTGAGCCTCAATAAAACTATGAAATCTCACTTTTTTCAAATGGCAACCCTATAATTTTGTAATTCCAATCGATTGCTCGTCAAAAACCAGTATGGTGTCCCGAACATTTCATGCCGCTAAGATCAGTATTTTGCCGTTATTCAATAAATTCGAATTTCACGATTAAGACAGGTTGTAAGCTTGCATTTTGAAGTAGCTACGTTAGGAACTGTCATTCTTACTTTTTCTTACAGATCAAGCACTAAGCAAAACATGCAATAATAATTCACTGGAATGATATATCAAGGGTATGTTCTCTATTTGCGGCAAATGTAACAAATTCCTAGAAAAATAATCAGAAATTCAACGAACGAAATTGGCATTTACTGACTTTAACGAAATTAAAATCAAAATTCGTGTGCAACCTGTCTGACGGAATCTCTTTGATTTGCGTGAATATGTCCTAGAATATTTATTTGATTTTTTTCATTATCTGTTACTGTATTCACACGATTCTGTTTGAGTTAATGCTTCCACTACGGAGAAAATTGTTTGATACTTCCTGAACTTCGATTTTGTTAAAGGTGGTAAATGTGGATTTCTTTCGTTAAAAGTTCTGACTGCCCTTTCTAATATTTTGTTACATTCACCATAAATAAAGAACATATTCAATACATCACTGTTACTGTAATTCATATTTTGCATAGTGCCCGATTATCGAAAAAGTATAAATGACAGTTCTCTAAAATGCATTATAAATCAACCATAGACTATGAAATCAACAGACATAGACTTCTTGAAATTTTCTATCCTAATAATCTATGGTAGACTAAGAAACTTGATTCAATCCTGAAATTCGATTTTATTCAATAACGCAGAACTACTGATTTTAGAGGCATGAAATGTTCGGGACACCCTAACTGGTTTGACGAGCCATCGATTGGATTACAAATTATAGGGTTGCCATTTGAAAGAAGTGAGATTTTCAGTTTTATTGGGGCTCACTTTGGGGCGCTTTTTCAGACATCCTGTATAATATTTCCATAAGTTATACAAGAAACAGTATCAGCGTACTTTCTTTCGTTCCACTTTCGCAAAAAGAAATTCTTGTTATGAGGGATTTGAAGACATGGACACTAATTTGTGATATCCTTTTTTTCAAAAATTTAATAATCAGGCTATATTCAAAAACCGCTCTAGTGGTTGCACATATCATACATCAAATCAGTGTAGAATTGAACGAAGAATTCGAATATGTATAAATATACAGGGTTTTGCATTTGAAATAACGAAGTTACATTCGTTTCCGATGAAACCGGAAGTAGATTCCTCTTGAAAATATTTGACAATTGAAGTTCATGTACTCTAAAACGAATATCCAAAATCTTGAATCTGTATTACAATTCCTTCCTCGAAAACGTCTAATGAAACACTTAAAAAAATCACCCTGTATATTCCTTTAAAACCATTTTCCCCGAGTTGAGTAAAAAAGATAAATCGACTGAAGATTTGTTCTCATTACGTTCTGATTGAATAGCAACACCTAAAAGCGTTTGGTCCTTTTCACGGAGGAGTGAGTTGTATAGCTCATTTTTCAGAAACCTTCACGGCTGTGAAAAGAACAACGACAACCTGGAGTGAAAAGGAGATTAATCTTGCCTGAACATGAAAGGGATGTTTGAAATTCCCAGAGTTTCATCAAAGTATACGAAGACAAATAGGGATGTTTAAGGTCTTTAATGCTGTGAATCAATCACCTGAATTGTATCTGGACTGTTTATACAGCGATAACTTAATTAGGAGGAAGTTTTTCCAATTTGGGCTTTTTTCCCGATAAGAATTTGTAAATTCAAATTACTTTGATGGAGTTTGTTAGGGTATGATGTTTTCTTCTTCATAATCGTGATTTAATACGAATTATTGAAAGGAAACGGGTTTTGTATTTTCTAAAACACTCCCTCCCTAAAACAAAAAAACTTCTTTTCAGGCACGTAGCTAGGGGGTGGGCTGAGGGACTGAAGCTCCCCCCCCCAATAAGCATGTGTTCAGTTATACGTTGTGGCAATCATTAATTATTATTGTTCTCAAGTTAGCCCTCCCCGAAAAAAATTCCTGGCTACGGGCCAGCTTCTTTTCCTCCTAATAATTTGGTCTCAAACGATAGGGTTAGACTCCCTGATGACGAATTCGTGGTGAAATTCAATTCTGCCCTTGAGGCCGTCCGTTAGCACAATAAGTTTCGAAGGAATTATCTAGAAACTTGAAATTTTCAGGGTGTGTTCGGTTCCCAAATGGCTCGGTTAGGTTCGTAGGTGTTCCATAAAATATGATCATTCAAAATTTTTGTTCCTCAAAAACTCAAACAAAACGATACCCATCGAAATGAAATGCTGCGGTCATATGCAAGATGGTCATAATAAGCTTCATGCAAAATTTTGTGGCCATAGTGTAAACAGAACCATGAAAAATTCAATTGGAATATTTAAAAGGAGAAACTTCATAATCCCTCAAAAAAATATCCGACTCCGATTAAATTCGTTTAATAAATAAAGATTGATATACCGAATGTTCAATGCAGAATTTTGAAGCAATAGTGTTAACAGAACCATCGAAAATTCAGCTGGAATATTGAAAAGAAGAATCTTTATATTCAATAAAACATAACAAAACATAAAAATTCAACATCACTGGTCCATATTTGATTCCTGATAAATCCGTCGACACTCAATGGCTGGAAATTTTCATAAGCCTAGAATTTTACGAGATCCCATAAATTACAACAAAAATTAAAAAAATAATAACACGATTATGCAAAAATTCATTCTTTGTGAAATCTCACTTTGTGATCGCTGAAACAAATATCAGAATTCAAACTTTTTCACGATGCAAGTTGTTTTCATTCAAAGAAAATAAAAGCAAAATTATTTCGACCAATAACCCATTTCAGATTTATGTTCTTCAATCAATCCAAATCATCTTTTTCTTGTCTTTCCACAAATGTATTATTTTGCTGAATATTCGAAGTTTTGCGAAACTCAATTCTACAATTTACATATAAACTACGTATTTCCTCATAAATCTCCATAAGAAGAAAAGCATAAAATAGAATATACTCTTGTATAAAGTTTTACGACCTACTCGTTTTTAGAATTTACGAAGAAACATTGTACGCATTCGTTTCATGTACAGGAATAAAATTGCATTGCCCAAGAACAAAGGAATAATTTATGCGCGTCTGAGAAGTTTCGAACTCATTAGAGGATTTTCGAGGAGGGGCGTAAATTTGTTTGTTTTCATTATGTGTATATAGCTAGAATATAAAAGGTTACACTTTGTGTAGATAGATTTCTTGTTCTCCTGGCTGGAAAGCAACACAAATCGGAAAGCCTTTTCTTTGTCAGATAGCAAAAATATTCGAATAATATTTCATTCGAACCACAATATCAAATATCAAATGCTTATGACCTAAGATAAAAATTTAGGAAAGCTCTGGGAAGGAGCTTTTGAGCTCTCGTTCATTGGTGGAGCAATAAGACATCTCAAAATTTTATACGGGATTTGAGATTGATACCAAATATATAAATGCAGAATCTCAGCACAATCGGAATTATATTCTGAAAATTATTCGAAAATTAAATATGTAAAAACTAAATAATTACAAAATTAAATTCTATGGTCCTGATGATTGCAATCCTCTTGAAATTTTGCATGAACATTCAGTATAGTAATTTTCATTATCAAAATAAATTTCACTCGAATCGGATATCCTGTTATGGAAATATAAAGATTCTTCTTTCAATATTCAAATTGAATTTCTATGGTTCTGTTAACACTATGGCCACAAAATTTTGCATGAAGATATATCAATCTTTATTCACAGAAAAAATCATTCGAATCGGATATCCTGTTATGGAAATATAAAGATTTTTCTTTTCAATAATCCAATTGAATTATCGATGGTTCTGTTGAACTATGGCCACAAAATTTTGGATGAACATTCAGAATATCGATTTCTATTCAGAAAAAAAAAATTATAGAGATTCACCCTTGCATGTTTTTTGAACATTGACGTTTTAATCAAATTTCATTATTTTCTGCTTCCATAGTTTATATTTCGCTCGAGAAATCTTGTTATCCTCGATATTATTTTTAATTTATTGCCAACCGAGCGTTTTTTGAATGAATTGGTCAAACTAATTTCTTCAAGTTAAATTCGAATATTAGAAATATTTTCAGTTGTTAAATCCGCGTTAATGCTTCTGTTCATAAGAATTATTTTCAATTTATTGCGAACACATCACATTTTTATGTTAATATTGAAATTCTGAACTGCATCGCCTCACAATTTTAGACCAAAAATGAACAATAGCGCAAAAGGGAAAACCCGGATAATAGAACGGGCCCAATTTATCTTAATATCAAATCGAGGTGATGCCCAAGTCAAACAAAGCGCAAAAGGAACGAAAGGAGTGAATCTAATTGCGAAAGCTGCACCGGCGGCTGTCGAACGACCTCGTGCCCTCGTCCCGGTCCAGACCTCATCCCGATTCGGCAAATTCCAGGGGATAAAGCGGATTTCACAATGGCGCAATAAAGAAGAAACAAAGAACGACCGCCGACGGCGTCGTTTTACCTCCCCAGAACGTAAAGAATTACTCCAATCGACCGCGGGTGGTCGACGGGAGTGGCTCAAATAAATTGGGAACGTCAGCTGAGGGATGCCGCCGGGGTGTCGAAATATGGGGATAAGGCATCAGCTAGATGATAGGGAATTGCGGCGGGTTTGTTTTGAGAGATGGTGGCCTGTCGAATTTTATTACTTCGGGATATCTTACGTCTATAAACAGTTTCAAATATTGAATTTAATGAAATTGATTTGTGCATTCATCGCAAATAAGAGCTTATTAAAAAGCAAAAGTTAATAATCTATAAAAGAAGAGAATAATATTGATCTATGAAATATGAATATCAACCTATTTCAATTCATAGCTAGTATCACCAACGTTCAAATTATTTTCAATCAAATCATCCAGAGTATCCACAGACCGCTATTTCACACACTATTGGGCTCATCAGTATTGCTTTAAACGAGAGGAGGCACTCAAGAACCCTATACCTCACGATCTGGCATATTGTTCCGGGTATTGTACAGCAACAATGCCATCTCTAAGGATCCTCCCGAACGTTTAACTTGAACTAGAGCACTAGAAAGATAGGTATGCCAGACAGGCTGACTGGGTCCAACCATAGACTCGAAAATTACAGATGGTAATGTCAATTTCTCAGTTATTGTGCTCTATTGTTAGTTGCGTGCTTTTTTTGAAGAAAAGTTAATAGAAAGTATTGATTTTTTATTCAAAACAATAAAGTTGGAGACTAGACAGATAAGCATAAGCATTTATTCGATTACAGATTTCATTTCATTCGAATTGTTCTGTAATTTTCGAGTCTGTGGTTGGACCCAGCATGGCTGTCTGGTATACTCCCCTTTTCAAAGCCTTACTTGAACTGAGCGATTCCATGTCATCGACTGATATTGATTGACATCGATTAATTTTATTTTTGCTTTCGAAATAAATCATTAAGGTCATTAGCAATGGTGGTTTAAATCGAATATTATTCGAATATTTTTGCTATCTGACAAAGAAAAGGCTTTCTTGGTTTATGTTGCTTTTCAGCCAGGTTCTATGAGAACGAAAAATCTATCTACACAAAGTGTAACCTTCTATATTCTAGCTATATACACATAATGAAACAAACAAATTTACGCCCCTCTTCGAAAATCCACTAATGAGTTCGAAACTTCTCAGACGCGCATAAATTATTCCTTTGTTCTGAGGCAATGCAATTTTATTCCTCTACATGAAACGAATGCGTACAATGTTTCTTCGTAAATTCTAGAAACGAGTAGGTCGTAAAACTTTATACAAGAGTATATTCTATTTTATGCTTTTCTTCTTATGGAGATTTATGAGGAAATACGTAGTTTATATGTAAATTGTAGAATTGAGTTTCGCAAAACTTCGAATATTCAGCAAAATAATACATTTGTGGAAAGGCAAGGAAAACAGATTTTGGATTGATTGAAGAACATAAATCTGAAATGGTTATTGGTCGAAATTATTTTGCTCTTATTTTCATGGAATAAAAACAACTTGAATCGTGAAAAAATTTGAATTCTGATATTTGTTTCAGCGATCACAGAGTGAAATTTCAGACAACCGATGGACCGTCGTGACAAAAATCAAGCATCGGCAGATATTTGTCGATTGACGATACGTACCGACGGTTTTTCGTCACAAATATCGGTTTTTGATGGCGCTTTTTCCGGGATGGTTCTTATTACCGCGATACGAACGGATGAAAAATAACGATGTATATGGCTGGCCTTAGATAAAATAACAGAATCCAAACCTAGCGGTGCCACCATTTCGAAACTAGCGCATTCACCATTTAGTAACCAATCTTTTTCCCTTTTTTTTCCGATGCCACATATCTGTCACGTAATCAAACCTCCTTTGCACGAACCACACATCGCCTCAGAAATCATCGGCAATTAAACCGATCTCAACCACGTTCGGCTGACAGAAGTGGCGCAATCATTTAACGGTGCATGATCACGTCTTTATGGCGCTATAAATTCAATCGGACATCACAAGGGCTGAGGGGGTGCGGGTAAACCGATCCCCCGAAATCAATCAAACCGTCTGAGGAGGATGTGGAGAAGGAGGGGCGGGAGCGTGGACGTGAATTATTACGGGATCTAATGCCGCCGAAGTTCTGTTCGAGAATTTGCAGCTGTCAGTTAGATATTGCCTCACGCTTTGATGGATTCGGTCTTGTTAGTTTGCCTATCGATGCAACGTGGTTGGTGGAACTGATGTATCAAGGAAATTACTATGTATCTAGATATGGAAAAAAGGATGAATATCGTCGCGAATGCTGTTATAATCAAATAACATGAGATACGTTGTGATTTTATATTTGCTTATGAATATCAACAAATATGTAACTCCAGAGCTTAAAACGGGTATGTCAAAAGTCTGGAAAACGTGACTTTATTTCGCGCACACGTGGAAATTCGGAATTCTTTGGTAATTTCGCTTGAGAAATCGAATGGGTCATCAGATTCTGGGGCCAATAGGCATCAGAAGAGATATGTGGCCCAATGTTGAATTTGCAAATCAATCTTTTTCATTTCAGATTTGGATTCAGCCGAAAATTTCACATCTGGATCGGTTAAAACCGAAATGTTTCCGTCCATTGTTGGGCCCGATGTAGCGTTTTTCGTTTAAAAATGTGTTCAATTATTGCATACAGCAGTGCTTGAAAATGAATAACAAGACCAATTTTGTTGGTTAGAAGTTTGAAAATATCCAACCGCGAAGGAGGTTGCAGATGAAAACGCACCTCAAGTTTGGTAACTGCGCTGCAAAATGGCGAATTCGCTTGTTTCCTGGAGTCCCTCTAGTTTCATATTTTTGCGAATTTTAGGCCGGAATTGGTCTCAAACGGTCAATTGGATTCGCTGATTGAGAATCTGTGATCAATGAAGATTCTGAACGCCGTGGTTAAGTTCGTCAATGGATCACAATGGTTCAGATGGGACAACCACATCACTGCATGCCCCTATGAAACAGGCAAAAATCGGTGAATTAGTTCTGGAGGTACTTTTGCTTGAACTTCGTCTCATTGATTTTTTTAAGAAGGTTAAGTTACGGATCCAATCAATATCAAATTTATCATTTAGAATCCGACATTTACGCGAATCTTTATACTGAATTCCGTCAGAATCGTATTATTGAAAGATTTTCGAGAAAATAAATATTTTGGCCCGTTATGCTGGGTTGTTTTAAAAAACTTTGTGACAATCTTCTACAACGTTGATATGTAATTTACATGTCTATGTCACAGATATCTGTTCTACATCATACGACTCGTGTCACATTTATTCATATCAGAAGAATGAAAATTCTAATTCGGACATCCTGATAATTATAGGTTTCATTTTATTGATTCATGAAGTTCATTCTCCTATTTGAACCAACGCTAATGACATCAGCATGTATAGTGATGGGAAAACATCACATGAAACGGTAGCAAGTTTACCTACCCTACTCGGGGCCGAAGTTTCGAATCTCACCATATTTCAAGTTTTTTTTTGCGTGCTTTTTGTATTTAATTATACGTTGTAGAATCAAGAGCTTTCGGGTAAACATGATAACTTCCCAATGGAACTACTTCAAAGTTGTAATTTCCATAGTAGGTTTAATATTTGAAAAGGAAAGATGAATTTATGAATGAAGAGAAGAATGAAACCAATAGCCCTCAGGTCATTTGAATTGGATTTATCGTTTTTCCAATATGAACAAGCGCTCGAATGCTTCTGACTTTACGTAAATATTTTTAAAATATTCCATAGCAGATGTTGGTTCATTTGATACCGTGAAAAATGGTTACGTACCAATGGCTTTGAATCTCGTTGCAAAATGGCGAATGCGCTTGTGGTCATTATTTCCGCTAGGTTCTCATTTTGTTACGGTCGTTCTACTTAAACGGGTGCTATACCTATAGTTTTGCCCAAATGTCTGTAATTTTCGAATTTTGAGCCGAAAATGGTCTCAAACGATAAGGTTCTACTCCCTGATTACGAATTCACGGTCAAATTCAATTCTGTCCGTGGGGGCCGTCCGTTAGCACGATAACTTTCGAAGGAATTACACAAGAGACTTTAGATTTTCAGGGTGAGTTAGGCTGTTCGTCAATCTCGCTAGAACTCGAGACAGAGTGAACGGATTTATCTTATCTTTTAAAGTGTTCAGGCCCATATGGCTCGGTAAGTTGGTTAACCAGCCAAATCAGACAGAGTGTTCCATAAAATATAGCCATTCGAAATTTTGTTCCCCTATATCTTAGAAAAACGAAACCAATCTAAATGAAATGTTACGGCCAAATGCAAGTTGCTCAAAATAAGCGTCATGCAAAATTTTGTGGCCATAGTATACACATACCATAGAAAATTCAATTGTTATAGTGAAAATAAAAAACTTTCTCCACGAAAATTGATTCGAGTGTGTATGAATATTGATATACTGAATACACAATTTTGTGGCCGTAGTGTTAACAAACCATAAAAATTCAATTTGAATATTGAAAGAAGAATCTTTATATTTCCATAACAGAATATCCGATTCGAGTGAACTTTATTTTGATAATGAAATTTACTATACTGAATGTTCATACAAAATTTCAAGAGGATTGCATCATCAGGACCATAGAATTTAAGAATTAAGAAGAATTTTTATATTACCATAACAGGATATCCGATGAGATGTATTTGTGAATGTAGACAAATATACTGAATGTTTATGTAAGATTTCAAGAGGATCGTATCATCCGAACTAAAGAATTATTACTAATGAAATTACATCTGCTCAATCTATTTCAAACCATTTTCAGACCGACTATTCCCGACATCTGGATGAACTGTACCGAGGAACTGAAACCATCCTGAACAAACTTCTAAGAAGTCTGCTGCTTTCGAAGAAGATCGAAGAGGCGGTCAGCGCCCTCCAGCTCTGGGAGTCTCTCCAACGGTTACAAGGTAGGCCTACTGAAATTCGCTGACTCATCGGCCTATAAATCCTCCCTTTTTTATTATCCCCAGGGATTACCGAAGAAAAAGCGACCATCCGTGCGATCTTAGGTTCCATAACGTACGCACCGAGTTTATCATTTTTTAATCTCCCTTTGGAGATAAAAACGGGTCCTGAATTATGCGGAAATAAGACGAGCAGGAAGATCCTTTTCGGGGTCGGGTATTTCTTTGAGAATAAGGAAAGGGTGGGTTTTAATTTACGGGTCAAAGGGATGGATGAAAAATGATTACGAATGTAATTCTATTCTTATAGAGGCCGGTTTACATTGCTAGAGTAAATGGTGTAATTCGGTGGTAGAGTACTTACTATTTTTCTTACCAGAATAAAGCCTTGACCGCACTACGCTAGTAGCTTAGTCGAGTAGCTAAAAATTTAGTCACTAACGTGTGCGAACACCAAGAATTTCGTCGAGTAGATTAGTGTGTAGTTTAGTTGAGTCGATCCATTTGGTTCTATCTTATCGGGCGAGTAGAGTACCCCACCATGCGATACTCTTCACCTTAGACAAACTAAAAAATTAGATGAGCCACTCGTATATTCCGCGCCATCTGTCGGAGGAGGAGACTAATACACGAAAAAATATTTTCAATTTGATAGTTAGATGTCGTTGCATTCATGGAAATCCTATCGAGCAAATAGTAAGTATGTAAAATCATTATTATCAAAAAACCTTTGAATTGTCAACTGACACAAGGAGTGGTTTGACACGTTCGTTTTGAAATATAATAAATTTCGATATGCCTGCAAGAGTGAAGAGTGTATTATTGGATGTGAAAATCGAGATGCAAGAAGGTAATTATAAAATTCATATGTATATTCTATTACCTATAAGAATTAAGATACTCGTAGTTTTCCAAAAAGTTTTTCATGTATTGAATAAGTTAGTCGGTAAATAGGTACTCATATTTTGTATTACTGAATTCATTATTGTTAGTTTTTGAAATGTTTTCAATGCAATTATTAGTTTATTGATTAGATATTTATGAAATAAATCTGTATTTTCAATGGTGATACCTAATACAGTTAATAAATTTTTATTCTATCCAGAATTTGAATATTGATCCTCATTTCTCGATTCCAAAAGAAAATCAGATGAAAGTTCGTTGCAGGTATTATTTTCATGAAAATAAATTTCCTCACTCATCGATAACTTGCACGAATCCATTTCCGATTTCCTTTTGGAAATTGAATTTCAAAAAACTTTTGCCTCTTGTATATGGGTGTACCTACCAATTCAAAAGGTGCACTACATAATTCTTTTGAGGCAACTTTACGATACAGATTCCTTTTCAATTGAGCTTTTTTCACGAATTAGTAATGTTGTACAAAAACAGATGGCGATGAAGCTTGTTCTACTAGTGTCTCATCTATTCTCCGTTTAGTTAGTCTATGCTCTTCACTCGCTCACGGACTAGATAGGTCCGAACGGATCAGTTTAGTCCTGCAGTGTGTGCATGAGTGTGCATGAGTGCATGAGTATTATTGTTGGCCGCCGACATATTCCATAGATAACCTTAAATCATAGGTAAAATACTTGTTCTATGCCGAAAATGCCTTTCCGTTGTAGCGAAGAAATTGCCCTTAAATTCGTAACAAAATACTTCAAATATGAATGTTCATTTCGCTTCGAAGAAATCGCTTAAAAATTTGTGCGTTGCGAGTTATTCATTCGACGAAGCGCTTCTCACTTGTGAACTCTACTCGACCAAAGTGCGAACGATGGATGGACAGTAGCTACTAAATTTCTCACAACTCGACTAAGCTACTAGTGTAGTGCGAACAAGACTTAACAGATTGTGCTAGTGACAGTAGAATACCAGAGACAGTACACGGTAGAGTAGAGTTGATAGCTCATGTGGAATAGTACACTCTACTATTCCATGCCCACTTCCACAATTTTACTTTTTTCTACTGGTTTATTGCTTGATTATTCCAATATAAACAGACGCTTGCCTAGGTTTAATATACAGGGTGTTACATAATAGTATGTCACAACTTAAGATGGTGAATCTATGTATAATTTCAAGAGAAAAGTCCATATGAAAATGGGTCCGCAAAAGCTTCATACGGACCTACAGGGTTTGAAATTTCCAAAATGCGATCTGTTTTCAACAGTCTCCACCATTGCACTTCCTGAATCTAAACTAGAATCTACAGGGTGTTATCTTTTCCGGAACCATGTCTCCTTCTTTTGATATCTTCGTTCAATTTAGAACTTTTTTGAATCCTGTAATTTTTTCGTATCTCTAACCGTTTGCGAGTAAAAAATTATTGAACGAATGTTGGGAGAAATGTTGTGCAGCATAATTAATTTTCACTTTTGAAATTTGTCAGAATGCAAAATGAAAAGTATTTTGGTGCAATAGGCCCCAGGTTGCTTTCATGGAACATTTCATATGGGTGGTATAGCTATTATTTTGAATTGATTTCCACGGGTTTACGAAAAATATTTGGGGTATTTTATTCCTTCATATCTTTCAAGACTTCGGCAATCCGATTTGCATGATCCTAAAATGCAAAAAGATTATTGCATTTCGAATATTATGAGTTGTTCGCAAATAAAATTGAATCGAAAATAGGGAAATTTAATTTCTTCATCGGCAATAAATCTGGATTTAGAACGTTTTTACGACAGCCATCAAATGGTAGCCATATTGGAATGCCCTTGGCACTGTTATGGCCATTTTATTGTGAGAATAAAGTGCTTTATAATATTTCGTATAAATAAATATTATGTAAAGTATTTCACCAAAGTTTTACAAGGAAGCATATTGATAATTAATATTTGAATCAAAATTTATGAAAAGCTCTTAGCAGTTGTTTTTTGATCGCTCGTTCCTTGGTGGAGCAATAAGGCTTTTACCTTTTGTGTGATAATAAACAAATCCTTTTGAAAATTTTCTTTGACTTCGACAATTTACAACCTCAAACTCGATTCAATTTTAATCGAAAATGTGTCATGTGAATATTGGAATTTTTTTGATATAACGATAGAATTTTCTATTGTTGTATTAATGCAACTTCTTGAATGGATATTCAACATTTTACCGCAAAATTTCAGCTCGATCGAATCTACAAATTCTGGATTATTCGAAAAAAAAAAAGATAATTCAAAAAGAAATGAAATTTTATGATTTTGAGCATGCGATACTCTTGAAATTTTGCATGAACATTCAGTATAAAAATCTTCACCGTCAAAATAAATTCCACTAGAATCTGATAATTCGTTCCGGAATTTATAATGATTTTATTTACAATATTTCGATAGAATTTGCTATAGTTTACTATGGCCACAAAACTTCAGATGAGAATGAATTTGACCACAGATTCGCCATCAGTGAGTCGAACCTTATCGTTTGAAAACATTTTCGGCTCAAAATTCTAAAAGAACAGACATTTGCTCAAAACAATTTAGTAAGCGTTTGAGTAGAACGAGCGCTCAAAAAATTAATAACGTAAAATTCACGTTCGAAAACCTTTATGAATACTACCTCTCTTTCAAATTATCCAAAACTATTATAAAAGAAGAGGAACAATCCAATCCTTCATAATTTTCACGCGTTTTTTTTTCCAGAGCAAGAGATAAAAACAATAAAGGAAGAGATCGAATTGTTTATATCCGCAAGTTGGACAAACTCTGCGCTGTCGGGGACTATGTTGTTAAGCTGAAACTGATTCCTGTCGACTCCGTAGAAAGATTGAGGCTGAAGGAAAAGGATTTGAGGGAAAACGTACAACACGAGAGGTCGCTGAACGCAGGAGGAAAGTTTGAGTGGGTCGATTCCGTCCTGATAAAGGTAATGTAGTTGTTTTGGTTCTCATGAAGATTTATGTGAAGTCGTTTCGCGAATTGAAAAAAATCAGTTAACTCAGGAGTTGAGAGCTCGATAGTTGAGAATGTTCACCTGACTTGTAGTCTAATATAAGTGAGGTATTTCTTGACCGTGTAGTCTAATCTAATACTGGCCTCTGAGATAAGCGAGCATACATGTAGGAATTCAATTTTTTCATGAAGAATAGTAATTTACGTAAAAAGTCCAGAAAATAGGTTTTTTTGGGCTTGTAGACAAAATCCTAGGACGATCAGTAGGCGTGTAGACGTGGAAGTCAGCGAGTCCTAAAAAACAAATTTCGGTGTTTGTAAGTATACAATATTTTTTCAGCAACCGTGAAGAAACACTTTCGATGCTGCTTCTTTCATATTATATTGCGTATTGCTATAAAAGCTTATTATTTCGTTACAATGGTAATTATCAACTCTGCATTAATTATAATCACATTTACCAAAGATTAAGGAGAGAAAGATGGGAGACGAAACGCCCCTACAACTCTAGTACTAAATTCGACTACGTTTTTCGGCTAGTTGATTAATTAACATAATTTAAAATGATACATTTTTCAATACAGATAACTGTAATGGGCGCTAAATTTAAATTAAATGATTCCTGCGTATTTAGAAGTCGAGCCCAGAAAAAACATCCTGATCGATAGAACAAAGCTAGGGATTTGCTTCGTGATCAGGATGTTATTTTTCATCTCAGCATTGTTTTAAATGAAATGCGATATTGTATTGCTATAGTTTTATTAGAAATCATTACTCACAGAAATGTATTAGTGAAATAGAATACAAATCAATGATTTTCTCACACATCAGTTACCGAATTATCAAAACAATTAAAAATAAACCAGAATTCGGTAATGGAATTGAAAGAAATGGAAATTTTAACTGGATAGTGCTTCTTCATTTGTTTTTATTTGATCTGTAGAAAAATGCTCACTGCATATTCTATAACAACTGCTGAGATCAATATCTCTTAGCCCAAAAACTCTGTCCATTTGAGAGCACTAAAATTAAAGAGCAGGGAGAAACAGAGATACATGATACGAGTATCAATACCTACATCCTACATTTTCATTTTCTTTGGCAATGTAAAAAAAATGCAAGTTCAGTATTGGCCTTTTTATTATTATTGCATTTCATCAGCATGCAATATGCTCCATAAGCCATTTTGAATTTCAAAAGATGCACCCACAAAATAGATGAACACAAACACGAAACGCAACTAAAATAAGCCACGAATAGGTACTACCCGCTTGCAATCATAGCAATGTTTTCAAATTTCCTTGTTTTGCTCAAAATGGCCTCTACAATCTTTGATTTTACCCATTCTCCTGAATTTTAGTACTTAATCCTGACACATGGATGGCTCTAACATCATGGTAGTCGCTCCGTTTCCCACCTTTCTCTCCTTAAACTTTGATATTTACTTCATTAGCCTAGTCCGGGAAGTACTTCCTCAAAGAAAAAGCGTTCGGGAACTGGGTACTAACCGGACGGTTACCGAAAAATTGATATTCTACGTAGTGTATCTCGATCAATTTAAGATATAAAACTCGAAATGTTTTTGGCCCGGAAAGGTTTTTTTACAAATCTGATAATTCGCCCCGTGTGTAGCAATGATGACGATATTTCACAAGACGATTCCCATTGATAAGTTCCTACTACTGCACTTAAATCGTTCTGAAGTGACAATAAGCTTACTTTGATGAGGTTTTTAGGCCTGAAAGTACGTCGCGATTTGAGTGAGGAAAAGGGTAGAATTGATGAGACGAAAAGCAATGAATTAGTGAAAAACAGCAGAACTCAGGTAGAGTTTAGAGATCTGAGAGTCCGAAAACGCGAGTGAGAGTAGAGATATAGTTTAGAGATTGTAGCTAGATTTGAGTAATCTGAATCAATAGTATAGAAAAATCCTTGAAAGCGACGAAAAGTTCAGCAGCTGGAATACATGCTAAAAGTAAACCTAGAGATGCCTTCACGCATTGTTGACGCACCCAAGTAGAATATGTTTATGAAAGCGAACCACGATACACTTACACCGGTATGCCGACGCGCATCGAGATGTAACGTCACTGAGGAGCCATTCCATTGCATTTGCCGTATGGAAGTGTTATAACTCCAGAGAATAATTGGAATAATGCAATTAATCGCAAGTTTCATTGAAAATGCAATCAACTAACAATTTCAAATGAAATTTCTCCGATGTCTTCGTTTGTTGATTCTAAAATATATCAATGAAATTGTATAAATATATGGATGTAAGTGAAAGTGTTTCTTTGTTGATACAGAATGAATTATTGAAGGTTCATTAAAAAACTTCGAATAAATAAAAATATTTTAATATTTTATAGGGAAATTTCAATGGATTTCACTTATAATTCGTGAATTTGAAAAGTTTCTGTCCACTTTTTTCTTCATACTCTGAAAACTGATCTTCTTATTTAGATTCCTGTCTTAAGTTGGTACGGATTGTGCTCAAGCAAGAATAAACATCGAATGGAATCTGAAAGTCATTTTTCAGTTTTGCAACTGTGTTATCTTCTAACACTTTGAAAATATTTTTTTTCCTCAGATAATGAAGTACTGACGGGATACTTCCGACTTCGGAAAGCAAAAGTACCTTATTTCGGTTCCCTTTGAACTCTTCTTAATTCTTACAGCCAAAACTGCGCAGTTAGGCATGAATGCAGGTATTATAAACAATAATAATATAACTAACCACTTTTATCTCCGCTCCTCAATGACGTAGATGGGCGCGCCGGACGAGTTTAGACTCCGAATCTGGCATACCGGTAGGTGTGAGTGTATCGTGAAGCGAACTACATTCGACGTGCGAAATTCTGCCGTATCTTCATTCCATATTGTGATCATTCGTCTACAGCTCCCCTACTATGGTACTAACAGCTTAGAGTCTGCTATTAGACAATTCTGTCAGTTTGGCAACATTGTTCTGGGCGTTCTGTTTCTGTTTTGTTTTTCGATGCGTCATGTTTACATTTCCGTTTCGACTTGACGTTCATAAACTGAATTATTTTACTGATTTGGTTTCAGTTTATTGTTTGTTAAGAGTATTTCGGTAATTATAGCTATGGGAAAATTACGAAAATAAAATTCAGAATTGTGAAAATAAAAATCTAACTTATTGTTTACTTCACCCCAGTGCGGCAGTAAAGTTCTTTCCATCTCACTTTAGAGCTTGGTTGATTACAAGGGTTGACGCTCATTGGACGAGACGAAGCTAAGAGTTGTTTTCCGCAGCACGATTTGCACTGAATCAAATGGGTAGACGCTCACTTGGGAGGCGCGAAGCGAAGATCAGAATCGTTTGATTCAGTGCAAATCGTGCCTGCGGAAAACAACTCTTCGCTTCGTCTCGTCCAAGTGAGCGTCAACCTTTATGCTTACCTCTTACTCTGAGACGGTTGAACATCCACAATTTCCGCATTCCGAGTTAGTGCTTAAATAACCTTAGAAAGTAATACAGTATTTTGCGAAGAAAAACTTCCAATCATACACATTTAAACAAATTGACTAATAAAAATCCTACATAGGTACATTTGTTATTCTAATGAAGTTAAGTTTATTGGACGGGACGCCAGTCATACCATAAATCGCGTTCTCTAATCTGCCTGAAAAACTTTCAGCCTAAATTTTCATCCAGAATAACTTTCAAAGTTGACGGTATTTCAGGCAAATTGACTTAATCTGATTATCTTTCAGAGTTATTTTCAGAACAAGTATACTTTGGAAAATTGAATTATAATGAGCCTTTTCTCTTTTCCTCCTATCTTTAGGATGGAATAATAACGATGTTTTTACTGATTTCAGTGTCTTCAAAATGGCTATGGCTCCTTGTTGACACGTAAACTTATGCAGTTCAGCAGTTTTGGACCGATTGAACGCTCTTTTGGAACCACATGGAGTCTTAACTATTGGCGAGAGAGGCGTGGACAAAGATGGAAAAAGTTATGGAAATCAAACCACACAAAGATTCCGACTTTTCCTCACCATGGACCCCAAAAACGGAGAGATATCCAGGTAAGTAAATGAAAACTTTTCATCAAATAATCTCAATTGAAGGGTTTTCCAATAGGAGGTGTTATTATGATATTCAAAGAAATTGCCGTTTTTCATTATAAATGATCGATGTTTATTTCATTATTGAAAAAACATCAGGCAAATGACCACTACGAACCACGCTTACAGGACCATTTCCTTTTAATGAAATTTTCCAAAACCAAATCGCAAAGTGGCTTCCCTATGTCCTCGATAACCTCACGAATTCCATCTTTGAGGTATTGACTTGACGCTGAACTATTGGCGTAGACCTTCTCTTTTACGTGGCCCCAAAGAAAGAAGTCGTAAAGTGTTGAATCACAAGATCTCGAGAGATAACACGGCCCGGAAACTTTTTCCCAAAAGATCACTGGTTTCGTTGTTTGCGTGGCACGTAACGCCGTCTTGTTGGAAGTAAACGTTGTTCAGATCAGTACTATCCAATTTCGGCTATACAAAATCATTAATCATCTCTCGATGCGTAATCCATTCACTGTAACTGTTGCTCCAGCCTCATTTTCGAAAAAGTAAGATCCAATGACTCCGTCGAGCATAAACCGCACCAAACAGTCACACGTTGAGGATAGAGAGGCTTTTCAACAATAACTCTTGGGTTTCCGAGCCCCAGATGTGACAATTTTGCTTGTTGTCGAAGCCACCGAGGTGGAAATGGGCCTCATCACTCAGGATGATTTTTCGATGGAATTCCGGATCATTTTCATGCATTTCAACGACCCAATCATCAAAGATACGACGTTGTTGATGATCGGCCGGCTCTGTGTTAACTGAACGTTAAAACCTCAAACACACAAATCTTTATGCAAAATACGGTGTAATGACGTTGTTTGGAATGTGTTTTCTTCAACACTTTCGCTACAGCAGCAATATGTCGGCTGTTCTTGAGCGACCTGCACTGGTTTTATTCTTCACATCACTAACTTTCTCAACAGCTCGAATTTTTCGACCAATTTCTTATTGCGGTCCGACAAGGTGCTTCACGACGACCCAAAAATGTTCGAGTTTCACGAACCGTCTCTGCCAAATTTCACCATTTTATAGTGCATTTTAATCATTTCAATGCGTTCTTGAAGCGGCTATCATTCCATTTTTATTAATGGCGTAGTTTCTACTTGTCAATTGTCAAAAAACGACAGCTTCAAACGTGGCATCTACCGAATAGCGGGCTATTCAAAATAACACCTCTTATTGGAAAATCCTTCATAAGATCGTAAAGGGTACAATTTACATTGTTCTTTTAGGGCAATGAGAAATAGAGGGTAGAAATATCATGTTGAACGATCGTGAATCATCCAAGAATGAATTGGATCTGAAGAGCATGATCCAGCTCAATGGCTTGAAGACAGAAAACACATCAGGGTCCTTCTTCATATGCACGAATTCTTATGTGGCATCATCCTTGGAGAACCGCCAACCATAAACGAACTGCTGCAGTCTCTTGTTTAATATCCCAACTGCTCAGATATGGAATAGATGAAAAACAAACTTTCTTCTCGACATTGATCGAAGTCTACTACAAGACTAGATCACCAGTGGAATTTACCACCAAAGAAGTCGCCCAGATTTTGGAAGAAGAATTGAGAAGAACCTTGGTCTCTTAATCACAAAGAACATGGAGAACGACTGGTACAACGAACATTTTACTGTTAAAACAGACTGTCATAAACTTGCTCGGATATGAAAAAGTTCCAGCACAGTCTGCTCTTATACACTCTAGTATTCAAAAAATGTTCATATGGATAACGATATCATCCTTCAGTATTTATTGGTCATGTTTTACACTATGTCAACCCCGAAGGATTTGAAGATGCGTCATGATTATATCTGAAACACATCCTGAATAAATCAGATGGAAAGCTGTCGAAAATGATAGGGCAAATTTTCGAAATCTTGCAAAATTCTAGTTTTTATGTCAAAGTCTACCAGTCGACCATAGGTGGTTGCCTGATACAGTATACCGTACCAATTGTGATCCAGACGTAAACTTGATAGTTTTAAAACTCATATTAAGAGTTTATTCCATCCAAAATGAACAATTGCTAGAGAAGAAACCAAAAGTGGCTATGATTGATTACCTGCAAGCTAGGAAAAAGAACGAAATTGAGGACAAATTTCACGACGTAATAGTGAGCGACTTCTTATCACTCTTGGAGTCATTCGATTCAAATTTGAACACATGTTTGAAGAGAGAAAATTTAGCATTAACTAATGAGGACTTTGTGCTCATGCTCTTCTTAATCAAATGGAGATATTGGTTCTCAAACTGCTCCTTGGTAGATGTGACAGATAAAAAGGAACACGCTAAAATTCTTACTAACATAAAAGTACATTATAACTGGTTCTTCAAATACGCTGTGAAAACCATTTTCAAACTATCCAGGACAAAGAAGGAGTCGATCTCAATTCAATTCTACACCGAATCAACCTCGTTATGGATAGGCAATCATCAGGCCTATTCAAGATCGGAAAGAACTATCAGAAATATATAAGTAGACCCCCTCCGTATACCAAGAATTCCAATTTGGAAGTCACAACTGAATTCGACTTTATAAGCGGATTTACAACATTTGCGATAGAAGATATAAATTCAGCGACGTTCTCAAACGTTTAGACAACGATTCTAACATACGAAACATCTTGATAGATTTGAAAGTTAACCTGACTTTCAATTTTGAAAACGTGACAGAGAAAAATGGACGTGTTGAAACTTGTTCATGCCAAAAATGACCCCGAGAACTTGAAGGTTGTTGACAGATATAAACTGGAATTGGTACCATTCATGCACTACATTGAAGAATTGATGGTCCGTAAAAAAGTTACCTTGGATTCTGGTGACAAAATACGTTTGAAAGAAGCTCGGTACTTCCTACTGATCTTGTCGCGTCATTCCTGAAGTAGTCAGAACAAAAGACGAACGCTTGCTGCACGAATGTGTCAAGTGCTACTTCCTGTACTTGAACGATTCACCTAGTGTTCATTCAGAGGAGTATCTGGAGGAAAAAGAAGAAGAAGATTATCTTACCTTAAGCGGACATCATCCGAAGTTGTCATTCTATCTTGAAAATTATTGATCAAGAACGAAACAGATGAAATATACCCCACGAAGTTAGGTAACTTCAGACATCTGATGAATCAGCATAGGGCACTGAATGTCACCCTTGTGGAAGAACGTGAAAGCCCTACACAGCAGCGATTATGATTTCGTGTGAGTATTTCTTCATTTGTCAAATATTTATACGCATCTACAGGTTTTTAATTTTTAATGAAATGATAAGAATGAGGATATAAATATACAATGTGTTTGGTCATGACTTAGCGATAATTTGAGGGCATCAAGTATACCGAATTTTATTGACAAAAACACCCACATTGGAAAGTTTACCCCCTCAGTTTCGGAGTAGCCCCCATTTTAAATTTACTTTTTTATTTAGTTGACACTTTCAATAATATCGATTTCTTTGGACATAAAGGTTCTACAGATGTGAGAAAACTGTTTTTTGAAAGATGATACTACCACGTTTTATCAAAGTGGAACAATATGAAAATATTCAACTTAGAAATGGCGGAAAAAAATTCTTTGAAAAAATTTTTGAAAAAATATACTGATTTTCTTAGTAAATCCGCAATAGTACAAGAACTAGCACAATGAAGTATATTTTTTTCTCAATAATTTAAACACGCAAGGATATCAGCTACAAAACAACACCTACCTATCATTTCTGTGAGTGACATAATTTGAAAGTTATTGCTGTTCTAACATTACCCTTATGAAAATTGATAAAATAATATGAAACTCAGTACTGTACTATCGATAATTTTTGATGATCAAACAAATTAATCATAAAATTGCTGAAAATGGCCGCCTCTGCTTTGTAGACAGGCAGTGGCCCTCATGGCGACCTGTAGCAACAAAAAAAGTTGGGGCGCTCGCGTAGTAGTCATGTTCGAACAGGATACTCTCAAATTATGTAACCTACAGAATGATGTAGGTGTTGTTTTGTAACTTATATCCTTGCGTGTTGAACCATTGAAAGAAAATTATACTACAACTAGCTGATCCGGCAACCGTTTCTTGCCTTATAATTATAAATAACCTAGATACCGACTGCAGCGCCACCTGTCGGGATGATTTGTGAATCTAAACCATTCTCGAATCTCCACGAACACACACAAAAAATTTCATCAAAATTGGTCCAGTCGTTTAGGAGGAGTTCAGTCACATCACACGCACACAAGAATATATATATATATTAAGATGTGCTAGTTCTTGTACTATTGCGGATTTACTAAGAAAATCAGTACATTTTATCACTAACATTTTTTAAAGAATTATTTTATGTCATTTCTAAGTTGAATATTTTCATATTGTTTCACTTCAATAAAAAGTGGTAATCATCATATTTCAAAAGACATTTTTTCACATCTCTAGGACCTTTATGTCCAAAGAAATCGATATTATTTGGAAGGGTCAACAAAAATGAAAAAGTAAATTTAAAATGAGGTCTACACCAAAACTAAGGGGTTAAACTTCAGATGTGGGTTTTTGTCGATAATTTTAGGTATATTTGATGCCCTCAAATTATCGCTAAGTCATTACCAAACACACTGTATATAATATATAAATCAAAAGTCAAAAACTGCATTGAGTTGTTAATATTGGTTAAAAGTGGAAAAATATAGTTGAATTAAACCCATTATAAAGGACAGAGAATACAACGAAAATGAAAGGAAATAGTTATTTATTCAACTAGGTTTTAAAGTCAGCGACTAATGGTCAAGATATTTCAATAGTTCGAGACCATTAGTCGCTAGATTAATAACCTAGTTGATTACAAATTTTTTCCGACAATCTCAACATGAATTGTGAATAAATTCTTGATTTAAATAAATTCTCCTTTTGCACAAGACATACAAATGGAATTTCTATGTTTCTATGTTCCAGTAGAGTTTTGACATTTCTCGTAGTGATTCTGAATACTTTGTGTATGGTTGCCATGAGAATTGCACATTAAAATAGAAAAAAATTGAGCATTAAAATGGGTCACTAATGTTCAATTTGGTACACATTAAAATCACGTTTTATTTCTAGGTCGACGCAAAAATAATTTTTTTTTAACTCTTTATTGCATATTTACAATCTACTTATCAGTAATTAGTAAATGTTATGAGATGGCTTGAGTTGGGTACCATCCATCAATGGTTCACCACACAATTATTCTACAGGAGATTGAGGTTTGGTAAAAATCTACAGCTTTTGCATCTTCACGTTTTCACTTGACCTTAAAATTCATGTGAAATTTTCAAAAACCTTTTTTTGTTTTACATTTTCATCTTTCACAAAAAAAATCGAACTAAGGCCTTAATTTTCATTCGAGAATTATCACGTCAAATTAACAGCGTTTCCGAAAAGTCTGTGGTATTTCTGTTTATTAAAATCTCTTATTTCTCACCATATGAAAAATAATACATTACCCCATGGTAAATGTTCTCAGAAAAAGAGAACTTTACTGCAGCTGCAAATTTATGTTACATTTCGAAAGTTTTTTTTTTTTTTTTTTTCCCCTTATGGGACAGCCAGACTTAGGCTATATCTCCCAATCTCTTCGTTCTTTGAACTGGACGTTGACACCCACAAACATCCATGTCCTTGCCGGGATTCGAACCCGGGACCCTGGATTTCGAAAGTTGTCTGTCGAAAACATGATTTAAAATGCACCAATTTGTGCTCAAATTGTTTTTATTTCACATTTTTCAGAACCATGACATTATGGTCATTTCAAACCATGTTTTCGTTAGCTAACTTTCAAATGTTACATCCAACTTCACAGTTACAGAAAAGTTCTCTGCATTTCTGAGAACATTAACCTACCATAGTAATGTTTATTTTTTCATATTATGAGAAAAAGAGATGAAAGTCCTACATACTTCCTTAAATACGCTGTTATTTTGACATGAGAATTCTTTATTGAAAATTAGGGTGCTTTTTCGATTAACTCTGAGAATTATTTTTCCTCTCATTTTTGTTGTATTCTCTGTCTTTTCGATGGGCTTCATTTGACTATATTGTTTTTCTTTCAAAATTATCGACCAAGGTCTATTGAATTATATTATTGTCTTCTTAAATTCTCAAATTATTCAAAAACTGCTTCTGTAACTTTATGGAATTCTTTCTGGTGTCAAAACAACAGCAATGAGAGATTCATAAAATATCGCCTACAATTCATAACAATTTTCATTTCCAAGTAATTTTTCTGAATTTCCCCTCAATCAACCAACTTCAAAGGAAAGACCTTGTTCTTCTACCGCGTGGATTAAATAATTATTTTCCTGGCATAAACCTCCTTTACTTCATTCATTTGAAATATCTTTCCAGACCAAATGAACCGGAAATTTTTTACGAGATAACAACGTAAATTGCATTAGAAGTTCATGGAAACTCTCCAGAAAAGAATTACGGTGAAAAGAAATAGCCTTGGGTCAAACTAAATTGGGCTCAAATCAACGTACAGCATCAGGCGCTGGCACTGAACTTTTAACCTCATTCATTACGCTTCGTTTATTGGTTTATTTTATACACCACTATAACAAAGATCATATTTTCTAGAGAACAGGATTACCAACTGATTTTTGTTGTTAGGAACTGGATAATGCAATTGAAAATAATATAGTTCCCTACAACGAAATCGCTAAATCCGCAAAAAATTTCGTTATGCGGAAATTCCGTTATATGGAAGTTTATTTTATAGTGTCAGGTATCGAAACAAGCAATTGCATTTTTTATTGTGAATTCATATACATACTCAAAAAGGTTAGAAAGTGCCTTTCTAATAGCTTATAGGCATTTTATGTATAGTCCGTTCACGAAAGGTTAAGCCGTTGGTTGGCCATGATAATTTGACATATTCCACTGTGTATATTAAAATTTTAGGTTATGATGTTTATTTTCTTGTCAGATTGATACGCAATGTTGTCAGTATTGCATAGAGTTCTCTGATAACTCGGAAGCTCGTCGGACGAGACCGGTACATTCGGCAACATTGAATTTATTTCACGTTATGACAGCAGATACTGCCAACTTCAGATAAAATAAAGAAACGCCTACTATGTGCTCAACCTTTCGTGAACGGAGTATAGGAACGTATACAATTCATAGCTATTCACTATTATTTGGACCAATAATTCGTAATTTTTATCTGAGTGGTACAATTAAAAATCATTTTATCATCATGAAAAAACTTCGCATTTTCTCAAAGATTCAAAAATATTTTCCGGAACCCCTTCAATGGATTGGAAAGCGAGACAACACGTTTTTAAAGGCTTGAAGTACCTCTACTCTTCACGATTCGGTTTTTCGGCCGGTTGCCCCTCCAAATCAACTGCTATAGTAGTGATCTTGAACACTGCATTTGACACTGTTTCATATGTCCTTATCAGTTAGAAGTTCATTTGTTCCGATGTTCACATCGTCATTAACGAAATCATTAAAAGTATCATTATCAAAATTTCCAGCTGAATCTAACGTTTCGGAATGATCTACCCGCCCGCCGTAATGGTTTAGTTTATGGTCGGGACTTATTACCTACTTCCAGCATAATTATGGAAAAAAAACCCACCCTTATACCTTTTACCAATACCCATACAAAGGGTGATGTTCTTGTTCTTGGAATATTTCGTTATAGAGAGAATTTACTTCGGTTTAGAGGGTGTTTTCAACATGGAATTTGGATTCAAGGTGCAATGTCTTGAACAAAATTCGTTATACAGACGTTCGCTATAGGAAGTTCCACTGTGTTTCTGATTTTTTTCTACATTCTTGTTTCGAAGTTATTAGGCCAGTGGCAGCTTGTTTCTTATTGCAGAGCATTTATATTGCTTAGGGGAACAACGTGCTATCATTTTGCCCAAATTTCGTGGCCAATGAAAATGTTGTATTTTATTCAGTAATTGAAGAAATGAAAATCTAACCAATGGCTTGCTTCAATCCAGTGCGGCAGTGAAATGCTTTCCATGTCACTCTAATGCTCGGTTGATTACAATGCATTACTATTCAGGCGTACGGCCATCTCTATGTTTATTTCTTACTCTGAGGGAAGAACGATTTGGGCATAAAAATTATAGATTGTTAAGGGGATTTTCCACTGCGACCTTAATATCTATTATTCTAGAAGTTAGGACCCTTCATTGTAGGCATAAAAACACTCTATTCGAGTAATACATGGTGCGGCACGGAGGATGGATGGTTTTTAAAAAAATAATAAAAGCGTTAATTTTTACTCAAAAACACGTTTATTGACGGAATCAGATTCTCAAGGAAATAGCATTTGAGACAGTCAAATGTGGAAAATCACATCAGGCATGTGGTGGCCGAAATCGGTTAAGCAGTGCTGGAGGCGCTCTTGGAAGTTCGCGTAGACTCTCTCCAACATCGCTCTCTCAACTTGGGCAACTTCCACGCGAATAGCCCTTTTCAATTCGTCCAGATTTCGGGGCTTGGTCTCGTATACTCTAGCCTTGAGGTGTCCCCATAAGAAAAAATCGCATATGGATAAATCTGGGGACCGGGGAGGCCAATGAACATCGCCAAACCTGGAAATAAGGCGACCCGGGAAGAGAGGGCGAATAACGTCCATTGATGCTCTGGCTGTGTGGGCGGTCGCCCCATTCTGTTGGAACCACACACGTCGGATTGGAACACGTTGCCTTCGTAATTCGGGAATAAAGAAGTTGTTGATCATTTCGACGTACCGCTCTGAGTTCACGGTAAACAGCACGACCATTAACGTCTTCGAAGAAGTAAGGGCCAATGATGACAATGACGACAACTGGTAAATAAATGCTAGGAACACACGAGTCTAACGGCACCTTCCCCACTTCTCTCGTCCTCAGTGGGGGAAAGTTATGTCCATCTGAAAAAACGTCCGCCCTCCGTGCCGCACCTTGTATATGTTGAAACATTGAATCACCTTATTTCAAGAAATATATGCACCTGTTTTCATCACTATTCTTAGAAATTATTCACATATGTTTTTAATTGTATTTTGTGAATGAAGATTATTATTATTATTATTATTATTATTAAATATTACAGTACCACCGAGTCAGCTTACCTACAGAAGGATCTACAATCATTCGCTGACCAACTCGGAACATCTTTCAACTTGGACCTACCTTCTTCAACCTCTCTCAATTGATTGAAAAATGCGTTATCGAAGTGAGGCAATTCGTGAATTCTGTAACATCAAACGACCACAGGGACGCCATAGTTAAATTTGCAGAAAAACTTTACAGAAATGCTTCGCTAACGTTAACCATTTACAAAGAATTACCAATGACAATATCAATGAAAAGTTGAACTTATCGCAACCACTCACACACAACTTGGATTCTTGAAATTGACCCTGAACTCACAACTTCATCTTATAGACCCACTTACCAAAAGGCCATTAAAAAGGGGCATCTTGAGGAGGCTATTAAGGATTTGAAGGTTTGAAGATGTGTTTCGAGCTTCAGAACCAAGTCTTCAGTGCCTCCTTTGACACAGTACATGAATTGCACAAACCTATTAAAGAAATGATTGAGAAGTTGTCTGCTAAGACCAATTCATAGGAGAATATGTAGCAGTTAGGTCAGAGAAAATTCAATATGAGTCCGTTTTCATGGTAAGATATTTTTTTATAAATAAGAATTAACTCCAACATAATTTGATAGTGAACGAAAATAGTAATACACTGACAAATGTTTTGTAACTTCACTTCTTCATAAATCTGAATATTGATATTTTCAAACATAAGAAAAATATCAAAGCCTTGAGTAGTATTAATTTTGAGGTTATTTACAGATAATAAAGAATACCATGTCTTCAATTCTTTCCAAGGAGTCATTTGAAGGCATAGAAACAAATCAGCTCAAATATCAAAAACCTCACTCTAGCTATAAATGAGGAACAGAGCATTTCTTTAACTGAAACTGAACGAATCTTATCTAGACATGAGGCATCCATACTAAGCTATGAAAATACAATCTTAGAATGGTCCAAATACAGAATTTCTTATCCTGATATAGTGGAACCACTTCTGAGTAACATTGCACAATTTTTATATGGATACAAAATGAAAGTGTCACTTTTGAGGAAACTTTATGAACAACACAGGTTTATCCACCAGAATGTGGATATCAACAAAGTCATGATGTCATTGGTGAAATATCCAGTTTTGAACGAAGATCAGTCTGATTATTTAGATCATATCAGTTCTTATTGGAATGAGAATTTACAAAATTTCATCGAGAATGTTATGGAAAACCAATACATAGCTGATGGTGAGAACTTAAGGTGAGTAAATTTCCCTAAACTGTCGAAAACATTATTAGAAAGATTTATCACATTTCCACTTTATATACACTGCGCAAAAAAATAACCGCACATTCTGAAATCTCAATTTTAATGAAAGTTAACTCTACATTGACTTTATAACTTTTTTTTATGTCCTCTCGGAAGGTTTTGAACGAAACAAGACACATTAATCAAAGAAAAATTCAGGATTTCACCGAATCTTATGTGAAATAAGAGAAATAAACAATTTTCAGAATACTGGAATGCTGATAAGTGATTTAATACTTGGTATTTCCACCTCTTGCGTTAATTACAGCTCGGCAGCGACGGTTCATACTCAAAATGAGTGATCTCAAAATGTTCTGATCTAATCCTTCCCAGATTTCTCTGAATTGGATTTCTACGTCATTAAGAGTAGCTGGATGATTTTCTGAACTTCTCAGCCTTCTTTCTATTGAGGTTGTCCCAAACCTGCTCAATCGGATTGCGATCTAGACTCCTGAACGATGCGCGCACGATGTGGTCTGGCATTATCGTCCATAAACATGAAATTTCACCAATGTATGTGGCAAATGGCACTACATGATCTTCAAGAATGTTTCCTTATATACCTATCAGCATTCATAGCTCCATTACCAATGACCACTAGGTCTGTGCGAGCAGTCAAAGATATTCCACCTCATACCATAATCGATCCTCCCCCGAAACCACTAGTATTCAGGAAACTGCACTGAGTATATCTTTCATGTGGACGTCTGTATACAAGGGAACGTCGATCACAATGGTAGAGGCAGAATCTAGACTCATCTGTGAAGAGAACTCTTTCCCAATCAGCCTCTTCCCAATGGATTTGCTCTCTCGCAAAATACAAACGCGCCCTTCAATGGGTTGGGGTAATAGCTGGGCCTCTTGCCGTGAAACGAGGCCTAAATCATATTCTCTGAGACGATTTCTTATTGTCTGAGTGCTAACGAAGAAACTCTCAAGTATCGTTGGCAGTTGTTACCCGTGATCCACCCTGTCCTGGTCTTCGGACATTCATACCTGTCTCTCTGAATGCTGCAACATTCTGGACACTGTTATATGGAGACTCCAAACCTTTCTGCTATTCTGTGTATGTCCACCCTTCTTCTCGCAAAACTATCGCGTTGCATAACGATCGAGTGTAGAAAATCAAACGAAAGAAAAACTATTGATAACTAGAATTGATCGAGAACAACTGATTTCAGAATGGAGCCAATACATTCAAAATCTGATAATCTCATCTTTTTTTATTTCTGCTGGTAATAAACATCTGTATTGAAGAAAAACGTTGAAAGTAGATAACATATGCATGCATAATTCTGATAAAAATAATCATCATCGAGAATACCTCAGTTGTAGAATAAATTTGAGTTTTCCATAATGTGCGTTAATTTTTTGCGCAGTGTACTTTTTTAAAGTATCAGCAATTTATCGATCTACTAACAATTTCAAAATTAACATAATATCTAATCGTTAATTTTATTTTCAGATTACTGAAATGTGGAATTCAGGATGCTTATAATGCATGTGTTGTCTACAGTAGTTCCGATACTATTGATGTAACAATATATGAGAAATTCATCAAGTTGATTGAAATTTTTGTGGCTAAGTATAGTGAACAAGAGCAGAAAAAGAAAGAAGAGAAAAAGAATCTGAGAACCTGTACAAAATGAAGTGAGTAACTTTAATATGATATTTTTGTACTCATCTTAACACTGGAAATATTTTTTTCAGAACTGCATGTCAAGAATTATCGGAAGAAGAAGAAATCGAACAAGAAATGAAGGAACTTTTCACAAAACTATCACTCAGTCGACTTTGCCGATATGCAACCACGGGTACAACTTACAGATGATCCAAATGAAGATATTTCTGAGAAAAAGAACACGACAGAGATTTCATATGAAGATTTAAAGTTTATCTCAGACCTACATGCTACATTTGTCCAGAATTTCACAAATCTGAGTGGTTGAAGCCAGAAAAAAATAAGAATGTCGTTTGTAATTTCGTCCGGCCTCTCATTCAAAAATTCAAAGTTTTTAGACATCTCTTAGATAAAGTTGTGACTTCCCTTGATTATAACATCGACAAAGAATTATTCAGCAGCTTCAACGTATTACTAGGTGTTGTTCAAAAGTATGGAAAGGAAGAAGATTTGGGTAAGAGTTGTTACATATTTCATAATCTACTTATAAATAGCCTGTAAGGGTATAATAGCCATTATACGCGAGTAGAATACTATACTTTATCCGCTTCTACTGAATATTTTTCTTGAAGTTCTAAACATTTGGCGCCCGTAAAATGTCCTTTCTCACTAGTGTGGGAAAAGTCAAGTTGACATATGAGTAATTTTTGATGGAAAAAAGGTGATTATATTTCGAGTAGATTTCGCCCTCGATTGAAAAGGTATTTCCGCCAGTCAGGTAAGTACGAGCAAAAAGGTCGATAAAGTACAGAGGCTTACCTGTGCGTGCATCACTGGAGCTATGAGGACGTACCCAACTAGGGCAATTCACACCTCTACATATATAGTCTGTTCAAATGTAAGAAGGAACAATAAAACAAGTTTGGCGCAGCGGTAGGAGGGCCTTCGGATAGGTACTTCCGACCCAGTGTCGAACCGAGGAGATTTCTTACAATCGTTCAGTTTTAACTGGAAATTATTAACGAATGCAATTCTTACAGCACATCTAAGTGAAATATATACACGTTCTCATTTATTCCTTATCGAATTTATTCCATTTGTATACACTTTGTCAAAATATTTTCTCTATTCAGTACCATCCACAGTCCGTTCCGAGTACGATCCTGTAAGTCTCTTAGGGCGGTCGAAGGGACCTTTTTTATGACAGTTTGACCAATACGAGCTTTATTGTGCGCAAGCCAGACGATTCTGTTTGTTTACAAAGCTCCTTCTTATATTTGAACGGTGATTGAAAGAGTCGCCCATAATGAGAGAATAAAGAATCAGAGAGTCTGTTCCTGTCTGACAACCACATATCATCTGCGAACCTCCCTAGTTATGCGATGATCAAGAAAGTAAGCACTGCGAAAAACTTCAGGACATTTCTAAGTAAAAGAAAGAAATGGAAACGGGAATACACCGACTACAACCTCAAAAAAATACCATAAAATGGTATACAGATGCTTCCGAAACCTCTACAGGAGCTGGCACGGGGTTATACGGGCCAAGTACCAAGTGTGCACTGTCGCTAGGCTCCTGTATGGGCGTCTTTCAAGTGGAAATCTTAGCTATTGAAAGATATCTAGATATAAATTTAGAAAGACACTATCAGAAGTGCGATATAGCCATACACTCAGATAGTCAAGCAGCTATTAAAGCACTGAGCTCCTATAGTCCGTTCACGAAAGGTTGAGCGCATAGTAGGCGTTTTTTTATTTATCTGAAGTTGGCAGTATTTGCTGTCATAACGTAAAATAAAGTCAACGTTGCCGAATAAACCGTCCTCGTTCGACGAGATTGCGAGTTATCAGACAACTCTATGCAATATTGACAACATTGCGTATCAATCTGACAAGAACATAACCTAAATTTAATATACACAGTGGAATATGCCAAATTTCCATGGCCAACCGACGGCTCAACCTTTCGTGAACGGACTATACGTCATCCACTCAAAGATGATCTGGGAGTGCCGGAACAAAACTCAATGAGATAGGCAAGGAAAATAAGGTCGTTTTAATCTGAGTTCCCGGCCATTCGGGAATCATAGGAAACGAACGGGCCAATTCACTTGCCGAAGGGGGCGCACGAATGTCACTCATTGGCCCAGAACTCTTATGTGGTATAGATAAATGTACTTACCTATAAAAAGGAGTTTCTGGAGAAGGAGAAAGCCGAGAAGGAAAAACTCTGGCGGAATCTCCCAGGGATGGATCATTCCACTAAGTTCCTTTGGAACTTTGAAACAGCAAGATCCAAAAGATATCTGGATCTTGATAAGAAACAATTACATCTGCTTACTGGCTTTCTTACAGGACACTGACGAGTGTAGGTTATGTGGGGAGAAGGAAGTAACTCCCATTCACCTAGTCACGTATGCTTTGCCATTGCGAGCCTAAGGAGAGAATGCCTTGGGCCAGATACTTGTAAGAGTGAGGAACTAGCCTCGTTGAAGCCTTCACAGATATTGGATTTCATCAGATCTCTGAAACTGGAAGGCGTGCTGTAAAGGGTGTGGTCAGAACAGCTCTGTTAGGAGGCACAATAGACCTTGAGGGTCGCAGTGAACAGTAACACCTTTTTAAACTCTAACTATAACTACTAGTTAAGGCACTCTAAAACACTGAAGAAATATTAGTTTTAACAATATAATATTATAGCTGAATCCATGAAGCATCTGAAAGCAGTGAAAAAAGATTCAATATTCACTGGTGATTAATAGGTATTATTAGGGCTGATCAAACAGACCTATAATGGGTAGATTATAAAATAGTCATGGATAAAAATCTTTTAATTTCAGAGGATCATGAGGGTTCCCCAGTAAGACACTCCAAAATGATTATTCAGACTTTTACAAAGATGCAGATGTTGATGAGGTGAAATCATGCTATCACGTTCTAGAAGAATTGAGGCTCAGAATAGAAGAACTACTCGATGAGTGGCCAGAGCAACCAACATTGAAAACGGTAGGTGGAACAAAAATTACACATTTTGAGCCATGTCGTAGATGAACTCAACATATAATATAATAAAATATAATATTTTCAGATCGTTGAAGTTATAAATAGAATTTATAATTTTGACATCAACAGTCCAGTATCCAGATTTCTAACTGGTTTCGAAATACTTTAACCAAGTGTCACGAGTGGGAGCAAGTAGCGCACTCTGGCGTCAGTTTAAGTCAATTCGAGCAGAGTGTTATCCAACAGATCATTACTTGGAGGAAAAAAGAATTAGCTATGTGGAAGAATCTTCTGAATTCCACATTTGATAAGTGAGTTGAATTCGCACATTATATGATTATTTTACTTTCTTTCATTTTAATTTGGCCCATTTGAAATTTTTCGCTGCACTTAAATTTATCAGTGTGCAAATATGAAACGAAAACGATTTTTATATTGGTGGTATTGTATTGGTGTATTTGATTATCCGCTTATAAGCAGTGAAAACGTCATTGATGTGAATATTTGTTAAAATATGATTTGTAAAATATTTCAAATACTTTCAGGTTGACCGATTCCAAAGCAAAGTGGTGGTTGTATCTGTTCAGAGTAACCGAACAATTCATTGTAGAGAATATCTTCTCCGTAGAGGAGTTGATAACAACATTGCAAAAATTTATAACAAGTTCAAACATTGCAGAATTCCAAATGAGATTGGACCTTCTCTACACCTTCCACTGTTTTGCTGTGAATTTCAAGATCCTGCTCATCAAAAGGAAGCTCAGATATATCAAAATATATTGTGGAATCTCTACAAATATTATGATCAGTTCCGGGTTTGTATTGCCATGAAAATAAAGGAACTCAGAGCGCCAGTGGAGAAGAAATTGAAGGATTATGTTAAAATCGTTAAATGGAAGGACATTAGTTATTGGTCTGTGAAAGAAACTGTTGATAAGTCTCACAAAATATTGCATAAACATGTTAGGGAATTCAAGGTAGGTTTACCCAAGATCACAATAGTTCACTATAAAAGTAAAAAGAATAAGAAAAGAGATTCATGATATTCAAAATGATATATTGAATGATTATATAATTTCAATAAATTTCAGGGTATAATGATGCAACCAGTTATCAAATATTTGGTGCATACAAACACTACTGGCAATAATGATGAAAATGTTGGTATTTGGGACCGACCTCAAAGACATTCACCTAAAAAGTATCATTACACTATGGATGCAGCGAGTTACATGGCAAAAAAAGCAATTGTAACAGTGAGTGTAAACTTTTTCGATTTTAGATTTATTGATAAATATCATTTGAATGACTTCCCTTGGATTTTTACTAGCAATTTTAATTTTTTTCCTTTGCAGAATACTTTGCCTGTTTCATCATTAGTATCAGAGAGTGAAATATTATCTAAAATGCATTCTTACTTCAATAAGTCAAGAACTTTGTGTAAGAATATTGTTGAAGCTACAAAGTACCCCGAATTAGTTCGAGATATGGATGAATTTGTTAATGAAGTGATCCAAACTAGCAACCATCTTCAAAAATTAGAAGTAGGTTTTTATCAATAAAAAAATGAACTACGAAAATAACATGTCATAAATATTTCAGGTCGATACAACATTACCGAAAAACAAACAGAAATCGCAAGCAAAAAAATATCTTACAGCAGAAGCATAGGGCTCTTGCTGATCTTTTCAAGACTCTCAGTAAGATTGGGTTATCCTTCAGAACTGGTATTGTGGATAATTCAACGAAAAATAGCACAGAAGAATTCACAATCAAACCTATTGATCTCGCAGCTAGTTTAGGTTACATAGGAAACAGCAAAAATGATGAGAAGATCTTAACTATTTGGGATTCATGTGAACTTTATTTCTTGAGATCCTCGATAAGATTCAACACTTTAGAAAGTGCCATCTTACAACCTGCTAAAGATTTGGGTATGAATAATATTGAAAGATGTCATGGATACACAGCACATCTGTTGGTAAGTTATATGAACAATGAACTGATCATCATTTATTTTATTATTATCATTAACTATTTTAATATTTTTTTCAGAGTTTATCTCACAAGCAAAAGACCGAAATGATTGAAATGAGTAGGAATATATACTACCTGAGGCACTGTTTCAATGATTTATCTCGTTTCTGCAGCAGTAACGAATTCCTGGGTATTGATTACCTAGAGAGTCTAACTGTTATCATGAAGAAGGTTTCAATTGTAGCAAAGCAATACAAAATTATTCTGAATACTTTCCCAGTAGAAGATACCCTCAATGTTAACCCGATTCAAATTGTTGAATTGGAAATTGGCAAAAATAATTTCCCTAAATATAAATTTGATTCAAATTGGAATAAATTATATGCAGCATTCAATTCTATCTTAGATCATTCGAATAAAACTCAAACATTAGTTGCAAGATGTATATCAAGAGTTCCATGCTCAGAATTTGATTTGAAGCAGTCTAAGTTGATCCCAATGGAAGATGGACAACTTATTGTATCAAATTTGGAGAAGATCTTAGAGAAATCGTCAGAAATATTAACACTCATTGAAGATACTCATCTCCAAGACAGTTTGAAATGGTTATCCAAGCAGATATTGGATGCTAAAAACCAGTTTTACACTTCAGAATTCGAACACTGCAGAATCTAACATCAATGATTTGAAGAACAATATTGAAAACAGCAGTTCGAAAATTCTTATTGTTATACAGGAAATTTTCAAGAAATACTCAAAATCAACAGAAGATAACACTGTCATTCCGACTGAAGAAGAGAAGCTGAACAACTTAGAAGAAAATCATTTCAAAACGATGCTTATTGAGAATTTGTCTGGCGATATCGAACAACTCAATATAAAAAATGTTCTAAAATCTGTTAAGAAAGTTACAGAATGCTTATATTCCAAGGAGTTACCTATCAATGAAGAATGCCGACTCATTACCAATCAGTACTTAACTCTCCTGGATCAAATAATTCTATTGTATCAATATTTCTTCACCCAACAAGTATCAGCCTACCGAGTAACTTGCAAACTGAATTCTGTTCTTCTGAACATCTTCATAGAACTAGCTGGAAAGGTAAATACTATTTCTTTCAACTGCTGAACAAATCTAACAACCTTTTATTTTAGGGATTCTGTGTACCTCCAGAGCTTTCTGATGAAATGGAAGAGCAGGGACCTGGAAAACCATCTGATGGTATGGGTCTAGGCGATGGTAAAGGAGAAAAAGATGTGTCTGACAAAATAGAATCTGAAGATCAACTAGATGAAGCTCAAGTTGAAGGCCAAGAAAAGGAGAAAGAGGAAGATCCAGATGTCAAAGAAGAGGATAATGGAATCGAAATGAATGAGGATTTTGATAGCAAATTGCAAGATGTAGAGAAAAAAGATAATGAAGATGATGAAGATCAAGATGACAAGGATTCAGATGCTGAAGAACAAATGGGTGAAACGGGAAAGGGAGCAGATAAATTAGATGAGGAAGTTTGGGGATCTGATAAAGAAGATGATGGAGAAGCTAGCGAAGAAGAAGAAGGTATGTAAAATAGTAAACTCTCATGTAAAATAATTCTTAAAATGAAAAATATTTTTCGCAGGAAACCAAGAAGAAGAGACTGGAAATAAAGGTGAAGATGAACAAGACCATCAAATCGGTGCAAAAGAAAAAGACTCAAAGAATGAACCTAAGGATGAAGATAAAGAGGAACCTGGTGAAGACCAAGAAAAGAATAAAAAAGATATAAACGAGTTTGAAGAACCTCAGTATGATGAAGAACAGATTGATCCTTATCATGGTAACTTACCAGAACCTCCAGAGCCAGAACCGATGGATTTACCAGACGATTTACAACTAGACGAAGGCGAAGATAAGGAAGAACAGACAGAAGAAAATCCGTTTGATATTGATGCCATGAAAGGTACTCACTCAAAAATATCGAATAACAAGTACAGTGGAAATTCCCTATAACGAAAGCGCTAAATCCGCAAAAAAATTCGTTATAAACAAATTTCCTTATACAGAAAATTTGTTTCTATAGTAGGCAATGTCGCGGTCGACTTCACTGATAAATTTAAGTTTATCATTCAAGCTAAGCACTTGCTTTAGACATTTTCGCACAACTTTTCACAGTAGCGTAATGGTTAGATTGAAACCAAACAGCCAGGGGTGTATTTGAAACTGTTTCAGAAGGATCTCTCTGCCCTCAGTAATGATTCAGTTTAAGGTCGGGATTATTACGTACGTCCGGAAAAATTTCGGAAAAAACCCACCCTTATATCTTCTTACCATTACCCATTCAAAGATGGTTGTTCTTTGAATATTTCGTTATAGAGAGAATTTACTTCGTTTTAGAAGGGTGTTTTTAATATGGAATTTGGATTCAAGGTGCAATGTCTTGTACGAAATTCGTTATACAGACTTTCGTTATAGGGAAGTTCCACTGTAGTTCGAAAAAGAATGAGGTGGAAAATTAAACCTAAAAAATGGAAAATTCAAACAAAAAGGTTGCTTATATTATATTATTCTTTCAGATCAGAATATTCCTGAAGATCAAGAAGAAACTCCTGAAGAAAATGAGGACAAACAAAAGGATGAAGTTGATGATTTCGATAGTGATGATGAGGAAATCAAAAAAGGGGATAAAGAAGATGAACCTCAAGATAATAAAGAACAAGAAGAGGAAAAACAGAATGATGAAAACGAGAATAAAAATGAGGATGAAACTGAAGAGAGCAAGATGGAAGATAAACCAGAAGAAAATGATGACGGTGATAATGAAAAAGTGGAAGATCAAAGCGCCCCTGATCAAACACAAAGCAACGAAGATCAGGTTGAAGCAATGGAAGTTGATCAAGCTGAGGCAGCAGATAAGGTAACACATATTATTTATCATCATTAAATGGTTGCAAATGACTACAACCAATTTCAGACGACAATTATTACGAGATTGAGCAATTTACAGAATGAGTTTTTGTGTGCATTTACCTTGAGAGTTAAAAGAAAAGGTGTCTATTTACTCACCCACAATCTGATAGCAGAATGTGGTCGGGGATAGGGATGATTAACTTTTTCTGCGCCAGCTTTGTGGTTATCACTTAACTGTTCAAGTCTCACATACTTCACTCGAAATTGCTTTTATCGTTTTTAACAGAAGAAAACAGATGAAATTGAAATAAGTGCTTGTCAGAGGGTGATAGATGATCTTTTGAATTATCAAAAACTTAAGTTTGGTCGCTTTTCGAGTATAAGCGCACATTTCGCTACTTGGAGAAAATTATTCATTAATGACGATGTTTGTTTACCGACCGGGTCCATCGCGCGGCCGCAGGTGGCGCTAGCAATCGGTACAATTTACTCTAAGAGCTAGGATACATTCATGACTGAACAATCATTTTGGCACCTAACAATTCTATTCTTTTTTATAGACGCAAAGTGCAGAATCTGAAAACAATTCGACCCAGCCTATTGATGAATTACACCAAGAAGACAAGCCTGACCAAGATGGCGTCGGTCAGTCCCAATGGAAGAAAGTCAGACGGTCATTCCACACAAACTGACAAACCGCAAGAAACTGATACAAGTAACAAGGATAAACAAGATTTGAAACGTAAGGAGAGACCTGGAGAATCGGATATTCAAAGAAGTTTGGGTGACACCAATCAACCAGTGCAGAAAAAACTGAAAACTATGGATGCTGAAAATAACGATGAGGATGACACTTCCAAAGAGCCTGAAGAAGATGACAATGCCAAAGCAGATATGTACAAACATATCAAAGATGCCAAAGAAGATGCAACTCAGGTGTTAGATGCGGCAACAAAGGAACAGGCTGAAGCCCAGAAAGAACAAACGGTGAGTTATTATATCACAAGATTGGAATGAGAGTAACTTTTTTGCACTGCGCCCAATGAAGTCTTTATTTGTGCATTACCATACTAGAGCTACATTTTACTGAGGAATGTGTTCTCCTTTGCAAAGTTGATCAATTTCCTAGGAGCCGCTCTCATGTCGGCTGGCGTCAAGGTCACTTCACCCAGTAGAGTGAGTCTGGTTTGCACCAATACATTGCATTTGCATTATTAGATGGTTTCTGTGGCCGATTCACATAACGTATAGATATCGGAGTTTTCCTTACCGATCCTGTGCAGGTGATATCTCACAAAACAGTGACCTTTGAGAAGCTGTGTAAGCAGCTTTAACTCGTTTTTGAGCGCTCATTCTTCCTCAACGAGAGCTATATCGTTTTGACCAAATGTCTGTAATTTATGAATTTTTAACCGAAAATGGTCTCGAAAGATATTGTTCTACTAGCTGATGACGTGTTCGTGGTCGAATTCAATTCTGTTCGTAGGGTTACCGGCCGTTTGTTAGCATAATAACTTTCCAAGGAATTGTCCTAGAGACTTGAAAATTTCTGAGTTCGGTTCCTAAATGGCTCGGTTAAGTTCGTTAACCAGCCAAATCGTACGGGGTGTTCCATAAAATATGGCCATTCAAAATTTTTGTTCCTCAATATCTCAGACAAATCGAAACCCGTCGAAATGAAATTTTGCGGCCATATGCAAGATGCTCATAAGCTTCATGTGAAATTTTGTGACCATAGTGTAAGCAGAACCATAGAAAGTTCAATTGGAATATTGAAAAGAAGAAACTTCATGTTTAAATTTTTTTTATCTGAAGAATAGTACAAGCAATCAGAATATTTTAATTCTATAAGCTCATTTGTTGGTTTCGAGCTGGGTGCTCGCGATAACGTGATAAGGTCCTGTCCAGCGGCAGGTCCTCTTCAAATCTCTTTTAGATCAGCTGGTCATTTTCGCTTGAGACGCCGGGAATTTTGCATTTCAGTGAGTGGTTGGAGGAGAATATTAATGTGGTGTTTTTCACTTTCCTTCTTGATGACGTCCTTCACGTAGGATATTTTCAAGTTTTCATATAGCGTTTGATTTGGGACGTTCCCTGGTGCGTCTGCTATTATCCTAAGGATTTTGGACTGAATTTCATTTAAATGAAAAAATATCCGATTCGAATGAAATTGAGTTATGCCCAATTTGCTAGAAATGAAAAATAATGATTAGCTTCAGTATTGAATTGAAATTATTATTTGGAGATCTCTTCTCAATTTACCAACGTAATAATTTATTCTATTTTGTTTTCAGGTTCCCAACAAAGAAGATGAGGAAGCTGAAGACCCAACAGAGTCATCTCAAGATCTTCCTGAAGAAGAAGACGAAAACATGGACATTGCAGAAGGTATCAAGCAAAAACCGGAGAAAGTGGAGAATCAAAAGGAAAAGAAGAAGGATTCTAGGTCACACCCAGATGGTGATGTTCTAGAGGAGCTTGAAAACATAGAAATTGAAGGAGAGATAATTGAGACATCCACTGTAGCAAGAGCACCAGAGTCTTCACACCACACTCGTTTTGAAGATGAAATAAAGGTGGAATCTAGTTTATCTATTGAAGAGATGAATACGGTGAGGATGGAAGTAGAACAGCAAATGTCTTCTTGGTATGAGGTAAGTCATTTCCACGTACATGAAGTGCTTTGTTCTGCCTTGGCATGACTGATTATTGGCCTTACAATCTTTGTATACATCTCGGAGTGAAAAGTAATCCTAGAGATGACTTCACGCATTTGTTGACGCAGGCAAGTAGAATCTGTTTATGAACGCGAAACACAGTCGACGTTGCCATATCTTCATTCCGTATTGGGATAATTGCTCTACGGCTCCCCTACTATGCTAATAACGGCTAGAGTCCTGTTCTCACTATGCCAGTGGTTCAGTCAAGTAGCGAGAAATTTAGTTACTAAACTTTTGAACATCAAGAATTTAGTCGAGTAGATTAGTGAATAGTTTAGTCCAGTCAAACCATTTGGTTCTATTTTATTGGGGGAGTAGAGTAACCCACCACGCGATACTCTTCACTCGCTACGGACTAGCAAGTCCGAATCATCGAGATATAATTGATAAGAGACGCGATGACATACAATTGAGTAAGGAAAAATAGTACCACTGGGCGGGGCTAAGTCAGAGACCTATATGGCGGAAAGTTCAGGGTTGAATCAAGTTGCCAGTTCTTTCTGTTCACAAATTTCACCCAAAAAATACGACGTGTTGGGTCTTTAGGGATCCTGTTCAAATAAGGTCAATTGAATATAAAATAAACACTTTTTCTTCAGGCGATAATAAACACTTATAAAAAGATATCAGAATACCAAGACAGACTAGCAAAAATTTCGAATGCGGATCTGTTCAGTACTCATCCCTACCTGTGATATGTTTTTCCCCTAATTTTCTTCTTATCTGTCTATTCTCTGCATGAAGAAAGCCTTACAGTGCACGATACCATTTTATTGTATATAGCAGAAAAAACCACAGAAACGGACGCAAGAATCACAATTCCTGCAGAAAATTCAACGATTGCCAAATTTGGCCTTAGGTGGTAGTAATATGGCGCATCTGATACCACGCTTATTTCAATGATGACAACTCTATACTATCCTATCTCTATGGTGCGAACCAATCAGTTTAGTCGAGAACATTAGTAATATCATTTGCTGCTGTGACCGGTGATGTCTTTTCGCTGGTCCGGGGAAATCATGTTAGAATTCGTGCGTTGCGAGTTGTTCATCGTACAAAGCGCTACTCACTTGTGAACTGTACTCGACCAAAGTGCGAACGATTGGACAGTAGCTTCTGAATTTCCTGATACTGGAATAAACTACTAGCGTAGTGCGAACAAGGCTTTATGGATAATTTTGCCAGTTTGGCAACTTCGTTCTGTTACTGTTTATTTCTTCGATGCGTCGTGTTTTCATCTTTTTCGTTTCGACGTTCATAAACGGAAATATTTTACTAATTTGGTGGCAGTTTATTGTTGCCTAAGAGTATTCCGGTAATTATAGCTATGGAAAAATTACGAAATTGTTGTATTATATTCAGAAATTGTAAAAATGAAAATCTATCATATTGCTTACTTCACCCCAGTACGGCAGTGAAATGCTTTCCATCTCACTCTAGAGCTTAGTTGATTACAATGTAGTATTGTAGTACTATTCACGCGTAGGAGCGTCTCTATGTTTACTTCTTACGCTGAGGTATACATCCATCACAGTAAATTGGGTTGCATCTTCAAGTTTTCCAGCTATGTTTCTGCACACTATCATCCCTATCAGTGTATATTAACAAACAATAGGTGTTTTCCAGAGAAGTTTATTGTGTAGTGTTTTGCCTAGATATTTAATTTCTTTTCTCATTTCTGCCAAAGATACATGGAGTGTTATTTATTTCCATGTATTTATCTGATATGCACATGTTTACCAATTTTATCAGACAGCGATCAAACCAATACTTTTTTCAGCCTCCTTCTGACGTGGATGCTGAACAAACTTGGCAAAAAATATCATCAGTGACCTCTTCTCTAGCCCAAGAACTTTCCGAGCAGCTAAGACTTGTCCTGGAACCTACACAAGCAAGCAGACTTAAGGGCGACTACCGAACTGGGCGTAGAATTAATATGAGAAAAGTAATTCCTTACATCGCATCTCAATTCAGAAAGGACAAAATATGGCTCAGAAGAACTAAGCCATCAAAAAGAGAATACCAAATAGTGTTGGCTATAGATGACTCTTCTAGTATGGCAGACAATAAATCTAAAGAAATGGCGTTCGAAAGTGTAGCCTTGATTTCAAAAGCTCTTACTTTATTAGAAAGCGGTCAACTTTCTATCTTAAGTTTTGGAGAACAGACAGAGGTTCTTCACAAGCTCACCGATCAGTTCACAGAGAAGAGTGGAGTTAAGTTATTACAGAAATTTAAGTTCGCTCAGACCAAAACTCGTTTTAGCAAAGATGGTGGACTTCGCTACTGAAATGTTGAATCTCTCACAGATTCAAACAAACAGTTTAACTGCGAAGTTGTTGATTATTATAAGTGATGGACGTGGAGTATTCTCTGAAGGAGAAACCGCTATGAGACAAGCTGTCCGAAGAGGAAAATTATCAAATATTTTCACTGTTTTTGTTATAATAGATAACCCAGATAACAACATTCAGTTTTGGATATTCGCATGCCAGTATTCAAAGATGGCAAATTAGAGAAAATTAATAACTACATGGATGTGTTTCCATTCTCGTTTTATATATTGCTTAGAGATTTAGTGTCTCTACCCAATGTTTTGAGTGATGCTCTAAGGCAGTGGTTTGAAATGGTATCCAATTTGGATAGATAAAATTACGATAATGCTTAATAATTTTATTGTGTGGCCATTCCATGTACTTTTATCAATATTTATTGTATTTTATTTATTAATAAAGGTTTTAAAATATTTATTTTGTTTTATATCACCTGGAATAGAAATGCAAATACTCAAATAGTAATCCTTCATGCAACGATGTACTCCTGCATTCAAATGGATGGGGGTGGTCACTTGGAACATTTCTGTAAAAGAGTGGAAGTCAATAATAATTCGATGTCTTCTGTGATTCATCGTATTTGAGCCGTCGGTTGGCCATCACAATTGGCATATTCCATTGTGTATATTGAAATTTTAGGTTTTCCGGTGGTCCCGGGTTCGAATCCCGGCTAGGGCATGGATGTTTGTGTACGTCCAACGTCCAGTGCTTACACATAGAGATTGGGTGCATAGCCTAGCAGGCTGTCCCATAAAAGAGAGGAAAATTTTTTTAGGTTATGTTATAACATAGAGTTCTCTGATAACTCGGTAGCTTATCGGACGAGGTTGGGTACATTCGGCAATGTTGACTTTATTTTACTTTATGACAGCAAATACTTCCAACTTCAGAATAAACAAACTTTCATGAATGGACTAAAGTTAATACATAAACAGTTCATTTGTGTACCCATTCTTAAATTAAACTTTTCCCTTATTTTAAGGTCAAGAATTGCTCCAAAAATTTAAACTTTGATCGTAACACACGGTATGCGTTATTCCAACAATGCTGCCAGTGAAAGAGAATTTCCAGACTTAATGATATATTTAATTAAAAGTTGCCAGGTCAACCGATGATACTGCGATTCTCTGCAAGGTTTGTGAAAATACCATCTTCAAAAATAACAGATTGATCAACATGTGAAAACTTCGTCTCATGTAGTAGCAAGAGACAAACGTTCAACAAGGCGCCAACGTGCGATTTGACGCTTTCTCTGTGCCATTTGGGCTTCAATTCAATTAGTATCTCAAGTCCATCCTGCAGAACACGTTCGCAAAAGTCAGTTACGCTTCTTCAGAAGCACCAGGGTCTCAGGCTATCCCCTTGAGACCCAACATAGCCAGATAGATTAGATTAGATAGTGGTCGATCGGCACGTTGATTACCCTTTTGCACTGCGACCAATAAGGTCTTTTGTGCGTTCCATACTAAAACTACGTTTATCCCAGGAATCTAACCTCCTTAGCAAAGCTGGTTACTTCCTTAGGAGACTTCGCTCTTATGTCGGCTGGCGTTAATAACGCGCCACCTAGTAGAGTAAGTCTGGTTTGCGCCAGCGCAGTGCATTGGCATAGTATGTACTCGGTTGTTTCAGTGGCCGATTCACATAACCTACAAATGTCGGAGTTTTCTTTACCGATCTTGTGTAGGTGATATCTCACGGGACAATGCCCTGTGAGAAGGCCGATTAGCAGCCTTAACTCGTTTTTTGACAACGATAGAGCTTGTTGAGCCTTCTCTTTGGATGGTTCGATTAGTCTCTTTGCTTGTCTTTGACCGGATGTGTTTATCCAGTAAGAGTGTTTCTCCCTTTTTTCCCAAACACCGACCTCTGCCCTAATCAGTGTAGGTGATACCCAACAGGAGGGCACGGGTCCGGTGAAGGGTGTGTTTGCTCCTCTTTTTGCAAGGGCATCAGCTCTCTCATTTCCCACAATGTTCTGGTGGGCAGGTACCCAAGCTAAAACTAGCTTGTTGTACTCCGCCAGTGTTTTGAGGGACTGTTTGCAGTTCCAAATGGTCCTTGATCTACAATCAACGGCCATAAGCTGCCTCAGTGCCATCTGACTATCAGAGGCAATGCAAATTCTGGCTCCCTTGTACTGTCTGGACAGACAGACTTGGGCGCATCTTTCTATGGCCAGAATTTAAGTTTGGAGCGTTGTTATTGGCTTTCCCAAAGGCACCGATTCCCTGTATTTGGGACCGTATATGCCTATGCCTGCTCCTCGTTCCCTTAGGGACCCATCTGTGTTTCAGATGAGATGGTTTTTGCGAAGTCGAGACAAACCTCCCACACTTTCTTGGCGATCACCTATGATCACTTCGTAGTTGGCGTCTAGGTCATACTCGATTGGCATGGAATCCCTCGGTAGTAAAGGGAGTTCACCACCTAGTGATTTTAAAATATTTCCGTGTCCCTTGCCAGGCACTAATTGATCCATTCTTAGGGCACCTTCTTCTTAACATAAATGTGCAGCGGGGTGAGATCCAGTATTACCTCTACTGCAGCTGTAGGAATTGTATTGCTCCTGTAATGCCTAGACAAGCCAGTCTTTGAAGCTTATTCAGCCTCTGCTGGCTTGTCTTTTCTCAGTTTTAGTCATCAAACTAAAGAGGCATAGCCAGATATGATACCAAGTAGAAAATCCCGGATGGAAATACAATTTGTCGATCGAATGGTCGCACCAATACGGTTAATCTCCCTGGCCAACCAGATAGCACTAGCTATAACTGTCCTAACCCAGAATGTGACAGGCATTTTCTGACTGCGCGTGTTAAAGGTGTGCAAGTGATGCGTGCCTAACCTGATTGGAATGACGGACGTCTTCTCGAACAGCATCCTAATAGTAGAGGACAATGGACGGAAGAGGAGTTAAGTATGATGGTAAGGAGGGAGACGCGGTGTTCGAATCAAGGAGGGTAAGATTCATGAACTTGGCATGATGGAGTAAACAACATGAATCAAAGTCGAAATAAAGCATATAAAGATTTTGTGCATATTTATCTTCCTGAACTACAGAGCACGGTTACCGCCTCCACTTCCGTCTCCTGGTAACACCGATACCTTCAATCCCTTAAGAAATGGACCCTTGAATCCTGATCCTAGATTATCCCCTTTTCAACAACGTTGAGAGCTGTAAATCCGATGGCAAAACAATCGGATGTTTTGACAACCACTTCGATTTCGATACGCATTTTGAAAAGGTCGTTGCAATAAGTTTCATAAATCGCTTGGATAATAATCCATCCATATGGTTTAACAATGGATCAAAACTCAGAGTAAAAAGTAAACCTAGTAGAAGCTATTTATACGCGCGAAGAAACTTCCGGCGTTGCTGTATGTTTATTCTGTATTGGGATAATTGTTGTATCGCTCCTCTACTCTGGTACTAACGTCTTGCGTCTGTTACAGATAATTCTATCAGTTTGACAACATTGTCTGTTAGTGTTTATTTTCTTGATACGATGTGTTTACATTTTCATTTAGATTTGACGTTCATAAACTGCATTAATTCAATGATTTGTTGCGCCATTCCGTTCATTATAGCTAGGGCAAAATTACGAAATTGTTGTATTATATACAGGAATTGGAGAAATGCAAATCTAACCATTGTTCACTTCGACACAGTGGACAGTGAAATGCTTTCCATCTCGTTCTAATGCTTATCAGAATGCAGAACTATGTTTATTTCTTACTATGAGGATCAAAATCAGAAAAGGCACTGGCATTGGAAGATCGCTAAAGCCCTGGAAAGTGAACCCTTACATAAGGAAACAATTGCTGTCTATATTACGCTCAGCTCACTTCCACGACGGGAAGTGGGCAGCGCGAGAGTGTAATCACTACACTTCCCTCCTGCCTCCCATTGCCACTCGTGCTGCTGTACGCTCCCTGAATTGGCGGTTTTTCGTACGAAAGTGAAAGGACTGGCAGCGTGAACAGCTGTAAGTGATTAAATTTAACTAGGTTGCTGTAGATAAGTATTTCGGGAATTATTGTCGACAACGCGAGCGGCAGTAGGAAGGCTGAGTGTAATTGAGGCTTATGTATATGCGCTCAGGAGTGTCATAAGATGAACCTCAAGGAGGCGCATTTCTGCACCACCATGGACAGCCAGGCCAAGCTGAGATCTCTGGAATCGCATCGCCGGGGTGGTCTCTGCTGACCTGAAAGTGCCGTAACAAAATAAAGCAATGAAGGGACTCTACTATGGGTGGAGGACATGCTTGGAATATCTCAACTTCCGGGATGGTGTTAGCTTAAAAAATTCAAGAAAGGTTAAAAAAGAGAACGACGGTGTAAGACTTTAAAAAGAAAAGATGAATAAAATGAAAGCAAAACCCTCAGGATATTTAAATTGAATGTAATGTTTTCGAAATATGAACAAGCGCCCAAAAGCTTCTGACCTCACGTCAGTGCTTTTTTATTTTCTTATGCACTGACAAGAAAAAGAGCACGTCAGTGGTTTTTGAATTTTGAAGAATAGTTAATAGAAAGTATTGATTTTTTATTCAAAACAATAAGTTGGAGATTAGACAGGTATGCATAAGTATTTATTCGATTACATTTCATTTCATTCGAATTGTTCTGTAATTTTCGAGTCTGTGGTTGGACCCAACATGGCTGTCTGGTATACTCCCCTTTTTAGAGCCTTACTACAACATGATGTTATTGTGTTCTAATATCTACTTCATAATAAACGCCTATAATGGTTTTAAATAGCAAAATAACATTTTGATTATAAAATCATAAGCAGTCATAGCGTTAATTTTGTGACATGTGCTATCAGAGGCCCATTGCACCAAATACTTCGCAACTTTTCACTTTTCAAATGAATTACGTTGCAGGAATCGCAGAAAGTCAAGTACAAAGTGAAAAGCACTCCACAGAAATTAAATGTAGGGAGAAATGTTGTGCAACATTCACGTCTGAAATTAGTTAGAATGCAAAGTGCAAAGTGAAAAGTTTCAAACCTAATTCATTTGAAAAATGAAAAGATGCAAAGTATTTGGTGCAATAGACGATCATAAATCAATGACAGTTGATTTATATCCCCATTTCTAGTCAAATAAAACAATAATCGTTTGGCCCAAATGGCATCATCATTCTTTCATATGAACAAAAGGGGAAAAACTGGGCCAACTCATATTTGTACTTTTCCCTCACCCTAGTTTAATTTTCAATGACGCCTAATGATGACAGGATAACATCACTGACCTACTGACACGTCTATAGACATGTGGAGTCAGTCAGGTGTCAACGGACGAAAGTTTCCTAATGGAAATACTCATTTATCGATTATTTTCCACGCAAAGTTGCATGTCTCGGAAAGCGTTTATTTTCCGAAATTAATCAATAATTTTCCCTCTACAAGAACTACGTTTCACAAAGCGTCGTCAGTACAAACCGAGTCTCTGCAAGTCCTGCACACCAAGAAAACTTTCTTCGAGAAAAATCAGAGAATTGATGGAAGTATTGAAGATTGTTTAGCGGAAAACTTACCTTGAGTGACCATGGCGATGGACACGAAAATCAGAATTTCCACATCAGTGGGACAGGAAATTCTCCACATCGATCTTTGAGCCGTCCCACAGGAAAACAAGCGCAGAAATAATCAACGAAGCTAGACACGCAATTAAAGGTAAAAGAGTATTGGTTATAATTTTGATAAAACACATCAACTTGGCTACTTTACATTTGGAAAAAATTTCGTTAAAAAGGTTTGAAAAATTATGAGAAAGAAATTAATCACCGGAAAACTACAATATAACAACTACTATGTATCAGGATTTTCGTCCCTGTTATCAATGATAAAAACAATTTTTTCAGGAATTTGGACTTTAATGATTTTGGTTAAATTTCTTTATATCTTTGGATCCAGTTGATCTTTTATCAAGGCTCGAATTTATTTCAATCTAACAAACATTCTTTAAGATCTATCATTTTGAAAGTGTTCTTCTAATTGTAATGTATTAATTTTCTTTATGTTTTTAATTGTGTGATCAACTTATTAATACATCACAATCAGAAGAACACCTTCAAAAATAATAGATTTTAAAGAATGTTTGTTAGATTGAAATAAATTCAAGCCTTGATAAAGGATCAACTGGATCCGAAACGTTGGTAAAGATTTAAAGAGATTTAACCAAAAACATTAAAGTCCAAATTCCTGAAAAAATTGTTTTTATTTTTTAAAACAACTACTGTTTGTAAAAGAAGGAAATAAACACTAGAAGGAATTAAGCTAATATTTAGAAAATTATGGTGACTATTTATCACTACCTTTCATCTGTAATGTTTGAAAAATATGTATGAAATTTCATAACATGTTTCTGAAACTATGGCTCACACCCATTGGATCTCTTCTAAATTTTTTTCCTTCATAACATTTTTGTGGAAACTAACAGTAATCCGTTTTTTTGTGCACTCATTATACTTAAATGAGGGTTATATCGTTTTACCCAAATGACTGTAATTTCGGATTTTGAGCCGACATGTTTCGACTCACTGATGGAATCCGTGATCAATTCCGATTCTGTCCGTGGGGCTGTCCGACTATAAACACGATAACTTTTGAGAGGATCGTCTTAGAGACTTGAAACTTTCAGCAAAATCGTAAAGGTTATTCCATATAATATGGCCATTCAAAATTTTTGTTCCACAATATCTCAGACAGAATGAAATTGATCGAAATGAAATTTACATGCAAGTAACTTATAAAAAACCTCATGAGTGATAATAAAAAGATTTCTATCGGAATATTGGAAAGAAGAATCCACAACAATAAACTATCGTCCTAAATTTTCTTTTACTCCCACAAAAAAAACAAGCGACGCCTTTATTGGTCAGAAAACTGAAACTCATTCACATACTCCTTCCAAAACAATAAAAAAATTTGAGGAAAGTCTTGACCAGGCGCTTTTGAACGCTTCTTCATTGGTATAGCAATGAGGCTATTATGTCAAAATTTTGTATAGGAATTGAGATACTGAATACCTATATGAATGCAAAATCTTGGAATTATATTCTGGAAAGTATCAGAAAATTAAATATGAAATTTAAAAATATCGAAATTCTATGTAATGATTTCACAATCCTTTTAAAAATTTGCATCATTCACTTTGCCAATTCATTTCCTCGATTTCAATAGAAAGTTTTTTCTGATGGGAAATGTTATATTTTTTTCGATATTACGATGGACTTTTCTATGGTTGCATTGATACAAATGCCACAAATTTTTGCGTACTGCTCAATAAAGCCCTGTTCAATAGAACATTTTGCGACAAAATTTCAGCTTGATTGAATTGAGAAATTCTGAATTATTCGAGAAAATGGATCATCTAGAGAAAAATTAAATTCCGTGGTTCTGATTATACGATCCTCTTAAAATTTTCCACGAACATTAAGTATACGAAACTCCACACTCAAAATGAATTCGAGTGGAATCGAATATTTTGTTGTGGAAATATAAGTATTTTTCTTTTTAATATTCCGATTAAATTTTTCATGGTTCTGTAACACTATGGCCACAATATTTCGTATGAGGATTCTTATTGATCTCTTGCACTTGCATGTGGCCGCAAAATTTCATTTTGATCTCTCTGAGATATTGAGGAACAAAAATTTCGAATTGCCATATTTTATGTAACATTTTGTATGATTTGGCGTGAAACGAGCGCTCAAAAATAACAAAAACAGAAACCTGCGTAGCCACCATTTAGCAACCAACACCTTCGCCATTTAGTAACCAATCTTCGAACACTTTCTCCTACGTAACCAACCGCAAAATCAAGTTGAAATGGCTTTGATTAATCCTCAGCAAACGAAATATTCCTTTCAGAGACTCAAGTACCACCTGACAACTCTTTGATCAACCATCAGTGCATCCTCTTCAAACACAAAGACCATTCACGCCGAGAGAAAAAGAGAGACACCTATTTGGAAACAAAACCAACACTGGGAATAGGCCGCCAAGCTCCTTCAGGTAATATTGTAGCACAATATGTAGAAATACTTGATAATTCTGTTTTTTTTTTCGAAATTTGAGAGCTTCAAGTGATAATGCAAGACGAAAAATAAGTTATCGAAACGCAAATAGAGGCCCAACTTAAATGAAGTTTCCTTATTTTGACATCTGCTCGTGCGCATCAAAGAAAGATTTTAAGGTGGCCTTTAATTAAATACAGGCCTTTGTTACTTGATTTAAATAAAGGACGACCTATTTTGACAGTTTGGGTTATTTTATATCAGGTACCAGGTATGAACCCTGGTCAGGTACTACTTTCTTTTTTTTTGTGCAATGATCAATTTGAAATTCGTTAGAAGTGGAGAGTCAGTAGAACATTTTGATATCGTATATTGTGAAAAAAATTGATAGCGAGATTGAAATTAAATATCTCACATTCACTTATGACGACGTAGTAATATAATTGGGGGAAGTGTTGACGAATAATTCCTTCATGAATGCTGGGATGTGGGAATAAGTGAGAAATGGACAATTTCAATTCAATAAAAAATTATTTGTCGGCAGCCACCTTTTTTCTTCGAAAAATTTGCATTTTCTGGTCTAGTACGGAAAGTACGTAGGTAGGTAGTAAGACTAGACCGGGAAGTATGATTTTGAAAAATATAGTTGATCAATACTAAGTAACGACGTTAGATACGGCTTTATTCATATGAAATTAGTTATGGATTATGTTCGAATTGAAGGCAACTGTAGGTTAACTTTTTACTCTGAGATGCCACACGTGCTATCCACTCTACTCTACTGTGCACTATCTTAAGTACTCTACTAGCATTAGCACAACTTGTTTACATAATGCTGCTAGTAGGGGAATACTTAGGTTACAGTGCTTTTTAGACTTCAGCAAGCATTTGACTCTCTTAACCATTCCTATTTCAAAACTGCACTATGCTGGGATTAGAGAAAATGCTTTAGAATTGATGACATTCTATCTACAAGACTGTAAATGATGGATATGAATAACAAACGGCCCCTAAAGGTTGACGCTCACTTGGACGAGACGAGACGAGACGAAGCGAAGAGTTGTTTCCGCAGGCACGATTTGCACCGAATCAAACGATTCTGATCTTTGCTTCGTGCCTCCCAAGTGAGCGTCTACCCATTTGATTCAGTGCAAATCGTCAACCTTAAGGTTGACGCTCACTTGGACGAGACGAAGCGAAGAGTTGTTTTCCGCAGGCACGATTTGCACTGAATCAAATGGGTAGACGCTCACTTGGGAGGCGCGAAGCGAAGATCAGAATCGTTTGATCCAGTGCAAATTGTGCCTGCGGATAACAACTCTTAGCTTCGTCTCGTCTCGTCTCGTCCAAGTGAGCGTCAACCTTAAGACGGATTTTCCTGTCGGGAGTGCCTCAGGATTCTATACTTGAGCCAGTTTGTTTTTAATATATCGGGTGTCCAAGGTGAGTGGCCTATCAGATTTTGTAACTGGCAAATAATGATTTTTTTGGTCCATCCTGTATAACTGACAATTATAATTGAAAAGCAGTGACATAGATCAGATCAATATCTAATGACTTGCTGAATTTGGACTTAAATCTCAAATATGGCGCGAACTAGAGTCCTTTTCGTAACACGCCAATTTGATCTAATAGGCCACTCATCTTAGGACACCTGATATATAGGTACGGACCATCTGATCGGGAATGTAATTGCAGAGGCAGAAATATTGATACATCCTTTTGAAACAAGACAGAAACAGATTAACTTATACAGTAAACAGCCAAAACATCTACGCAAAACGTCATTAACGTTTGGGCTTCCACAGGTCAAACTGGTATTGTTTTACCGCGAAATCGACTCGAAAAACCATAAATCTGAATAATCATACATTCAACTAGCTGGGAAACATCACGCGAACAAACAACAACTCCACATTCTTTCACAGATACAAACATTATACAGCGACGCTTAACTGGTATTTATCATGTTTTTTTGTCGCAGTTATTTATTTTCAAAATGCAAAAGCATTGCTTCAATTGCTTCGCTCTCGAGTTTTGATAGATTGCCGATTAGAAGTTCCAAGAACTTTTCGCTTCTTGGTAATCAAGTCACGTCAGTTATTAGTCCACACAAAAAATTAAAATTATAAGGGACGCAACAGGTGTTTTTCATCATTTGCTGAAAAATTACGACAGGTTGTAGCGTTTTGTGTTAAGGAGAAGCAGAAATGTCAATACGTCGGCGTAAGGATCTTGACATACGTGCTTACAAAATACAACTGCAATACAAGCAATAATTAAAGCCAGAATTCCATCGTTGACTCAGCAGTCATTTGGTGACAACTTTACTTCCAGAAGTTGAATGGCTTTTTCGACATAACTCCTTATGGTGATATGTTGAGTTGAGTCATTGGTTTATGTTGAAAGCCAGCAACTTTTTGAAGTAAATTTTCAAGTTACCATTGACGCCATACGGTCAGATTCATTGGAAAAAATTGAAGATAAGCCCCAGAGCAAGTGCTTTTAAGCGCTCGTTCATTGATGGAGCAATAAGACTATCACCTCAAAAATTTGTTTAGGACTTGAGATTGGTACTAAATATATGAATGCAAAATCTCAGCACGATAGCAATTATTCTGGAAATGATCAAAAACTTGAAATATGTATAAAATCGATACCTAAAAAATCAAAATTCTGAAAAACTTTCGAGGATTTCACTCCCAGTCTCTGAAACAGAAATAATTAAAAAATTGTTTAATTAAATAAAATGCTCCTGCGAAAATCTTTGCACTAATTTGTCAGGAGCAAATTAGTTCTGAAAAATTGTTGCTCAACGGTAAAACTAAAAAGGAAATAAATGAAAAGAATAATGTAACGTTTCGGTGTCTATATAAGTTGTCAACTTTTAATGTCAATTAGATTCCGAACGAAAAAACACACAATTCCGAAGATTTCACAATTTTTTCAAAACCAATTTGCTCCTGACAAATTAGTGCAAAGATTTTCGCAGGAGCATTTCATCTTAATTAAAAATTTTTTAATTATTTATGTTTCAGAGACTGGGACTAAAAACCAAAAAAGTTTTTTAGAAATGCCGAATCCTCCCAGATTATTTTTCAATCGATATCAAAATTCTGTTTCTGATTTAACAATCCTTTTGAAAATTTTTCGTGATTATTCACTTCGCCAATTTACATCCTCAAACACGATTTCATTTCACTCGAAAGTTTTTCATGAGACTACTAGAGATATTTTCGGTATTAAGATAGTTTTTTCTTTGGTTGTACTTTCACAAATTTTTGCGTAGATAGGTAGGTACATACTTGTCCGAATTTGCCTGAATATGTAATATAAGGATCTGACCCTTCAAATAAATTCTACTCGAATCTGGTTTCTTTTTCTGGAAATACAGGGTCTTTATAAATGATTGTAACAGCGCAGTTGCTTTGGATTGCAAATACCAATCTCTAACCAATCAGAGCATTGCACGATCACAGAATTCTGTGGTTGCATAATCCAAAGCCAACTGCGCTGTTACAAGCATTTATAGAGACCCTGTATAAGGACTTCTCCCTTGAATATTCCAATTGAATATTCTATGGTTCGGTTAACACTAGGGCTCCAAAATTCCATATGAGGCTTCTTATAAAATCTCACATGAGGCCGCAAAATTTCATTCCGATCGGTTTTGTCGAAGATGTTAAGGAACAAAAATTCTGATTGGCCAGATTTTATGGAACATCCTGTACGATTTTGCTGGTTGCCGGACCTAACCTGAAAATTTCAATTTTCTGGGTCTAGGACAATATTAACGACAATTATTACGAACGGACATCAATTTGTAGAGGGCAAAATACTGAAGAGAGTCAGAATAAAAGAGGAGGTTTTCTTTCGTTTTAAAATTACCACATAATTTTCCGAAAAAAGCGAATAATAATTTCTCATGAGTCCTGCCGAATATTTTCTGCGAATTTCATATAACATGTTATTTTCAACCCCATCCGGCAATCAAGCTAGCTATTGTATAAAACGTGAATATTGATTAATGAAATACGTTTTCTTTGGAAAATGGAAATAGACCCCTAGCTAGCAGCTAGCGGCACCTGTGAATGCCTGTTTTATCGACTGTGGCAAATCATGATGAGGGGGTGTAGGCATTGTCTGGAAAAATGAAAGCGTTGACCTCCGGCCATGAAATTTTCTATTGATATTCAGATTAATTCTGTCAAAAAGTCATTGTCCGGATATTATGATGGAACGATGAATTTCTTTTTCTTGTATGGCAATGAAAATTTGATTTTCCCTGGAGGAACTGAACTGATATCGGAGAAAAGTATCATTCGATACAACATAAAAGGTTTTCCAATAAGAGGTGTTATTTTGAATAGCCCGCTATTTCGGATGTCACGTTTGAAGCTATCTTTTTTGACATTTGACAAGTAGAAAATACGCCATTAATAAAAATGGAACGATACACGCTTCAAGAACGTGCTGAAATTATTAAAAGTCACTATAAAAATAGTGAAAATTTGGCAGAGACGGTTCGTAAAACTCGAACATTTTTGGATCGTCGTGAAGCACCTTGTCAGACCGCAATGAAAAAATTGATGGAAAATTCGAGCGGTTGAGACGAATTAGTGATGTGAAGAATAAAACCCGTGCACGCCGTTCAGAACAGCCGCTGCTGTGTTGAAGAAACCCAGGTTTGTCAATTCCTCGTAGTTCTTTGAAATTAGACATTATTAGGGCCGAAATTGGATAGTTTACTTTCAACAAGACGCCACTATGCCACACGAGCAACGAACCATTGATTTTTCGCGGGAAAAGTTTCCGGACCGTGTTATCTCTCGGAGAGGTGATCACAATTGGCCACCGAGATCTTGTGATTTAACACCTTGCGACTTCTTCCTTTGGGGTCACGTGAAAGAGAAGGTCCGCCAATAGCCCAGCGTCGATTCAAGACTCAAAGATGGAAGTCGTGGGCTATCGAGGAATAGGGCAGCCACATTGCGATTTGGTTATGGAAAATTCATTAAAAGGATATGGTACTGTAAGCGTGGTGGTGATGGTTATTTTTCCTGATGTTGTTTTTTCCACTATTAAAGGCATTCTTCATAATGAAATAACATCCGATTACTTATATGAAGAATGGCATTTTTTCTTTGAATATCAAAATAACACCTCTCATTAGAAAATCCTTTAGTTCTTAGACAATCCTTTCGAGAGCTATCGTCTGAGCTCGGAACAAATTTTCAGAATTTTCCGGAATAATTTGACCTCCAGTTGTATTACTATCGAAAATTCAATTTCCTCTGATTCATGCGATTGAATTATAGTATGAATTCTTTATCACTTAATCTCATAAATAAATTCACAGTTACTGGGCTCCATATGGATCAATACTTACAAGAAACAGAAAGAGACAAATGCGAATTTATATAGAACAATGAGTTTTATAATAGTTATCAAAATAAATTTTTTCAAACCCCATTAATTACTATCATTAGTCTTTCTTTCGAAAGTTGGTGGAACAGAACAAAACAAATCATTTGTTCAAACAGTATCCGATATAATTATTCATCCAAGCTTTAAGCATGTCCTAATATGTCCAGTATGGGTATGATTCCTCTAATAACAACAACCTATTGATTAATATTTTTCAGTCGATTTCAAATAGAAGGTGGGTGTTAACGTATAAGAAATTGAACAATAATGAGCCATTTTAATGTACAATGTATGATATTTTAATGTGAAATTAAAACATTCAAAGCAAATACAAGTAACGGAAACTATACTGGAACATGAAAACGTGGAAATTTATATTATGTTAAATGTAGTCTTGTGCAAAATAAAATGTATCTCAATCAAGATTTATTCTCAATTTGTATTGGGGTTGACGAAAAAAATTTGTAATCAAGTCGTTTATTAATCTAGCAATTAAAGAATACACTCGCCGGTAAAATAATCGATCCTGTCAAAAATCGATGAAGTTTGTTAATTCATAAGTATTTCAAGTCCGATTTGATTGAATTTTTTTTACTTGTAGGTAGGTTCATACAAAATCAATCACTTGTTTTGAATTTCAAGAAAACTCGGCGTATATTCGTCATTTTATAAGGGTGAAACAAAATCTGTTTTTACCCTAACTTTAGAACCACCCCTGATCTTTTTCCAGTTTCCGCAGTGTTACTTTTTATTCATCATCGAGACACATTTTTCTCTTGACAATTTCATTTTTCACTTATAGCTCAAGTTTTGTTAAAAATACAGGGTTTTCAGAGCAGCATTAAATTCCACCATTTCGCTATGGCTAAAAAAGTACTTTCACGATTCAACCTTAAATCCAAACGTAATGAAACTGAACTGAAAACTAAGTGACAACATAAAACAAGAGAAGTTTCAGGCCACACGTTGTTCTTTATGCACCGTTCATCGAGACGATATCGTGCTAATGCATGATAATGCCAGACGACATGTGGCTAGGATTGCCAGCTTAGACTTTAGTCTAAGATTTCCAGGCAGTATTCAAGAATTCTATTGGTCTGCTCTAAGCCCAGATTTGACCCAAATTGGGCATGTTTGAATGCTTTTGGGAGAAAATTCGATTTCGCATGCCAACCCCTGAAAATTAGCAGCATCTGGTGATGCTCTAATTGATTCAAAACTTTATTAATGGCATGCCAAGACGATTGACATATTATCCGTCCTGGGCGGAAACACATTATGTTTTTTCTCTTAATTTTCAGTTTATTTTCATTAAGTTAAAATCTTAGGTTAAATTTGTACTGTTATAGCGAATAGAAAAATCCATATATTTCCACAACAAAATATACGTTTCGAGTGGAATTTATTTTCAGAGTGAAGATGGTTTACTGAATGCTGATGTAAATTTCAAGAAATTGCAAAATCGAAATTGTAATTTAATATTTTCTTGCAGCTTACGATATCTACAGAATGAAACCGACTTACCTACAAACAACTTACAAAATGTCCAAGAACCACATGATACTATCACCTTCCATGCTGGCTTCCTCTGCGAGGTCCAGCGAGTTCATTCTTTGGCTTAAGCCAGATCAAACTCTGTGTCTGAAATTAACGATGACAAATTTTCAACATTGGCATCAAGGATATACCTATGCGAAAAGTTAGACTACCTTCCTTGAGAGACCTCTACCAAAGAGAAGCTTTTTAAGAAAAACTCCTTGGATAATTGTAAGTGAATTTTTCCATATTTTCGAAAGTTTTGCCGATCTAGAAAACATTCGATGAGGTCTCATTGTCGCTCTAAGAGAAACATATATTTTTCTACAAACGTCAAAAAATGACAAGGTTCGCGCATTGGCAAGATATGCGAAGTGACCCTTTTTTCATTTTCCTTTGTTACTATGACACCGTGCGCGAAGTAATGTGCGAAATACTTACTTCGCACACTGCATGTAACTATATGGGATTTTTATATTTTAACTTGGTAAATTTCTTGAAATCCACGTTTTCTTAACATTGCGTGTTGCTTTAACACATTTGCAATATATTGCCATAGTTATAATACCTAATTACTTGATTTGGAAAAACAGTCAAACAGTTCATGTATTTTTTTTTCATATTAAGCTAAGCGTTTGTAGAAAAAATTTGTTTGCATCTCATGCGCGAAATACTTTAGTGATCTCGACTATTTTTTTTTGAATCAGTTCTCGATCACCAAAGTAGCATTTCGCGCACTAGATACAAAAATAACTATTCTAGATATACTCTAGGGATATTTTTATGACAGCTTAGGCTTCAGATTAGGATTAATTTCTAATGATT
>JACDNR010000030.1:0-44428 GCA_013421045.1 Propylea japonica | reverse complement strand
TAACTTGGTCACAAGTGTAATGGGTCGGAATCGTGTGGTTGGAAAGTATAAAATGAGGATTATACTCAACAATTTATTAGCACTTTCACAACAAATCACTTGAATTATTTCTTCAGGAATACAGATAAACAGTTTTATAGAATTAGAATAAACAGGAATAATTAAAAATTAGGAAAAATGCACAAGTATCACCTGTTGCCAAATTACATGTTGCTTGATATTCTTTCCTCGCTACCGTTTCAAACAACCATTATTTTTGCTCTTCTTTCTCTTTTATCTCACTTTCTCTTTCATTTTTTGTTTGCAAAAGTGGTGATATCTCGAAAACTAGCGGACTTTACTGAGGTCATGTTGATGCTATCTGATAGACCTAATACCAATCTATCTCCAGTGTCACTTTCGCGTGGTATTTACGGGACACCCTGTATAACTTACTAGTACAGATAGTTGAAGAGAACTGTCTTTTGGGACGGTGTCCTCTGTATTTAAATGTTACATTGTCGAAGATGACAATGAGAATGATAACAAGTAATTAGATCTAAGTACAAATTCATATTTAACAGAAGAGTACAAATTCCTACCGATAAATTCCATAGTGATAACTTTCATTATAAGGTGGGTAGTTTATTTGCACACCATAAATATCCCTAAAAGATTCGTTTCCTTTGATTTAAGATGAATACAGTGTCAATAGAATGGTCACTTTGGACAGTAGATAACTACGACATAGGCGTCTCTTGAGGGAGTATTGGGACATTACACAGGGAATTGTCTCAAAGCTCCAAATTTGACAGTTATGTGAAAAATAGCCCAGAATATAGTGATAATGTGGATATTTTGAAAAATTCTAGAAGAAAAGTTAGTGAAAAATCACATTTTTAGTCGGTGTTCAAAATGTCAGATCGTAATTGAAAAATTATTCTTTTTTCGAGATATCTACTCAAATTTTCGTGATGTTGGTAATTAAAAACTTCTCTAATAATTCTAATCAAATGTGCTGCAGCATCAGTTCGTTCTGGTTCGATAAATTAATTTTCATTCTACTCATTTCTTTTCCTATTTCGAAATGCCGCTTGGTGCAAACATTAAAAAAAATTCAAGAAAAGCCCTGAGCAGGTGCTTCTAGCGCTCGGTCATTGTGGAGCAGCAATAATGCTATTCACTCAAAATTTTTATAGGACTTGAGATTCATGTTAAGTATATGCATGCAAAATCTCAGCACGATCGGAATTACATCTGAATATCATTCAAAAAAATTGAATATGTGAAAAATCAATAATTGGCAACAAAATTCTATGGTTCAGATGATGCGATCCTCTCAAAATTTTGCATGAACATTCAGTATATCAATCTTCATTCACGAAATAAATTTCACTCGAATTGGATATCTTGTTATGGAAATATAAAGATTCCTCCTTTCAAACTTCCAATTGAATTTTCTAAGGTTCTGATAACACTATGGCCACAAAATTTTGTAGAGGCTTATTATGAGCATCTTACATGTGGCCGCAAAATTTTATTTCGATTTGATCAAAAATTTTGTATGGCTATATTTTATGGAACACCCTGTACGATTTGGCTGGTTAACGAACTCAACCGCGGCTTTTGGGATTCGAAAACACCCTGAAAATCTCAAGTTTCGAAGACAATCCCTTCGAAAATTATCGTGGGGACGGCCCCACGGACAGAATTGAATTTGACCATGTATTCGTGATAAGTGCTAACGTTGAAACCATTTTCGCTCGAAATTCGAGAATTACAGACATTTGGGCAAAACGATATAGCACTGGTTTAAGAAGAGAACGAGCACTCAAAACAGTACCTAAATGCTAAGTCTGAATATTCTGCTCTGAGTGCTCGGCATCCACTTCTTACTCTCACTGAGAGCATAATAAAAGATCAGTTGAGCGCAAGAAGCGCACGCCGAGCAGAATATTCAGACTAAGCAAAAAAAATCATCATCCGTTGATCTCATATTTTGAAAGACGAAAGACCTAAAAATCTCCCTGATTAATTTCTTATTTTACAGATCGAATAGAACTTCGTAAAATTCAATAGCACAGAAATTCCAGATAATGAATACATGTCTCCAGTTACTCTCAGCGATGACTGGTCCCGACTAGGAAGATTGACCGTTTTGGTCTGTTTGGCATCCATTGGTAGCGTTGGAACGTCTTTATGATAAGTGCTGTTATGATAGATGACTATTTAAGAAGAAAAAAAGGTAGGAATGCACCCTCAAACTATAATATTGATTGAAATACATTCTGGGACAAAGGCGTAGCCAGGAATTAATTTCGGGGGGGGTTTGACATTTTGGCAATTCATTTTGTAGGTGCCAGGAAATGTGAGGGTCGCTTTCTGTAGCAAGTAAATATACAAAAAATAACTCTGAAACATTTCGGGGGGTTTGAACCCCAAACCCCCCCCCCTGGCTACGCCCTTGCTTGGACACGATACACCGGTAAGCCAGATTCGGAGTCTAAACTCGTCTGGCGCGCTCATCTACGTCATTGAGGAGCAGAGATAAAAGTGGAGTTATATATTATTGTTATCAAAGATAAGGGGACCTTAATCTTTGATTGTTATAATACCTGCATTCATGCCTAATTGCGCAGTTTTTGGCTGTAAGAATTACAGAAGAGTTTAAAAGGTACTTTTGCTTTCCGAAGTCGGGAAGTATCCGGTCAGTACTTCATATCTGAGGAAAAAATATTTTCAAAGTGTTAGAAGATAACACGGTTGCAAAACTGAAAATGACATTCAGATTCCATTCGATGTTATTCTTTGCTTGAGCACAATCCGTACCACTTAAGACAGGAATCTAAATAAGAAGATCAGTTTTCAAAATATGAAAAAAAAGTGGACAAAAAACATTTCAAATTCACGAATTATAGTGAAATTCATTGAAATTTTCCCTGAAAATGATTAAAAATGTTTCATTTATTCGAAGTTTTAAGGACCTTCAATAATTTATTCTGTATTAACAAATAAAACTTTACACTTACATCCATATTTATACAATTCATTGATATATTTTAGAATCAACAAACAAAGACATCGAGAGAAATTTCATTTGAATTGTTAGTTAATTGCATTTTCAATGAAACTTGCGATTAATTGCATTATTCCAATCATTCTCATGCTCCGCAGTGACGTCACATCTCAATGCGCGTCGGCATACCGGTGTTAGTGTATCGTGTTCTGGGAGTATTCTGCATTTCTAAAACTTTATAGGTTTTCACTCCCAGTCTCTGAACAGAAATAATAAAATTTTCTTAATTAGATGAAGTGTTTCTGCGAGAATCTTTGCACTTATTTGTCAGGAGCAAATTGGTCTTGAAAAATTTGTTGCCTAACGTAAAACTGAAAAAAGAAATAAATGAAAAAGACAATGTAATGTTCGGTGTCTATATCAGACACCTTCTTCAGACAACTTGTGAATATTCTGAATGTGTGTTTTTTCATGTGCAGTCTAATTGACATTGAAAGTTATCAATACATAGAGATGTTGATTTATTTATTTTGAAATTTAATGATGTCATTTCTTTTTTCAATTAATCAATCCAAATACGATCTATTCCAACAGACCAATGGCTAAATTTTCTAGTTCATCTAACAAAATACATGTGGATTCCTCAATTTTCCTTTATAATCATCAGGTTCCGTCATTAGGATCTTTGGTTGTTCCAGTTCATCATTATGATCTCCGCTATTTGAACATACATGATCAGCGATTTGTGATCTTGTAATGTCTCTATTTTTGATTTTCTTATGTTCCCGTGAAAACCTATAAAGTTTTTTTAAAAAACTAAACTATAAATTCAACTTTTGCATGTGCAAACTATTCGTCTTTGTATGACTTCAATATTAAAATAAGAAAATACAGATCACGCAATAATTCGTTACATTATGGCCAATACGAGAGGCAAAGATGCAAAAAAAAATGTTGAGGTCTCGAAAATATTGTGAAACGTATTTGAGGCTTTTCATGCAAAATTGAGTTTGTTACGTCGCTTGCGTGACATGCCATCTTGAATGGAATTATATATTCATTTTAAAGAAACATATTTCAAAAAGTATGAAATTTTACGAAATTCAAAATTCTCAAACTTGAAACTCCCCTACTCAATACAAAAATGAACAACCAAGAGCATCAAAACTGCTTTTCATCTTGTCTTTCTATTCTACACGTATATCGCACAAAAACGTTGTTGTGCAAACTGAAAAAAAACTATTGCTGTGTAACACTTTTTCGAAATTACAAAAAAAATATAAGAAACTCCCTGACCAGGTGCTCTTGAGCGCTCATTCGTTGGTATATTTTGTATATAGGGCTTGAGATTCATGCTAAACATATGAATGCAAAATCGGAAGTAGGTTCATTCTAGAACTTATTTAAAAAATGAGATATGTAAAAAATCAACAATTGAAAAAAAATTCCCTGATTCAGATGATGCCATTCTCTTGAAATTTTACATGAGCATTCAGTATGTCAATTCATTCACAAATAAATTTCACTCGAATCGGATATCTTTCTTATGGAAATATAAAGAATCTTCTTCTTATATTCCAATTGAATTTTCTATGACTCTGTTAACACTATAGCCACAAAATTTTGCACGAGGCTTATTATGAGCATCTTGCATGCGATAGCAAAATTTCATTTCGATTGGTTCGGTTTGTCTGAGATATTGAGGAACAAATATTTAGAATGACCGTATCTATGGAAATCCTGTACGATTTGGCTGTTTAACTAATTTAACCGAGGCACAAAACCGAACTCACTCTGAAAATCTGAAGTCTTAGGGCAATCCTTCGAAAGTTATTGTGCTAACGGCCATAAGGATAGAATTGAATTTGACCACGGATGTGTCATTAAAAAGTCGAATTCCTATTTAGTCCAGTCAATTGTGCTCGAAAGAACCCCTAGCAGGAAAATTCGGGGTAGTTTGATTTTTTCGATTTTTATGTTTTGTGGGGTGCTGAATCCGAATCTGAGGTTTGCTAACAAAATTTCGTGAGGGAACATTGAAAAAAATACAAAAAAGAGAAAAAATTCTCATTCTTTGGCAGTTTTCTTTATAACTCGGAAACTATCAACTTTTGTGAAAACCTTTCTATACAAAATGAAAGTACATGAAATTTCCTACAAATTGTATTACCACAATTTTCTGCGACAACCCGTTCTGGCTCAAATTATAGTTGAAAATGAGGTATTTTCTATGACTCAATAAATGAAAAGAAATTAAATTCCGTGGTTTCGATAATGCGAACGTCTTGAAATTTTGCATGAACATTCACTATATCAGTCTCGATTCACAAAAAAAATTTAACTCGAATCGGATATCTTGTTATGGAAATATAAAGATTCTTCTGTCAATATTCCAATTCAATTTTCTATGGTTCTGTTCACACTATGGTCACACAATTTTGCATAAGGCTTATTATGAGCATCTTGCATTTGGCCGGACCATTTCATTTCGATTGGTTTAGTTTTGTATGGGATATTGAGGAACAGAAATTTTGAATGGCCATGTTTTATGAAACATAGAATATGGCCATTCAAAGTTTTTGTTCCCCAATATCTCAGACAAAACGAAACCCATCGAAATGAAATGTTGCGCGTCATATGCAAGATGCTCATAAGAAACTTCATGCAAAATTTGGTGGCCATAGTGGGAACAGAAACATAGAAAATTGAATTGGAATATTGAAAAGAAGAATCTTTATATTACCATAACAAGATATCCGATTAGATAGAGTGAAATTATTTTGTGAATCGAGACTGGTGTATAATGAATGTTCATGCAAAATTTCAAGACGTTCGCATTATCGGAACCACGGAATTTAATTTCTTTCATTTATTGAGTCAGAGAAAATACCTCATTTTCAACTATAATTTGAGCCAGGACGGGTTGTCGCAGAACAAGCTGTGGTAATACAATTGTAGGAAATTTCATGTACTTTCATTTTGTATGGAAAGGTTTTCCACGAAAAGTTGATAGTTTCCGAGTTATAAGCAGAAACTGCGAAAGAATGAGATTTTTTCTCTTTTTGTATTTTTTAAACGTTCCCTCACGAAATTTGTTAGCAAGCCTCAGATTCGGATTCAGCACTCTAAAAAACATAAAAAATTGAAAAATCAAAACTACCCCAAAACTTTCCTGCTAAAACCCTATTTGACTGTACTAATTGGTTCAGATAATTTTGGCTCGAAATTCGGGATTTACGGACTTTTGAGCAAAACAATATAGCACTCGTTTAAGTAGAACGATCGCTCAAAAAAGATTACCTATATGAAAACTTGATTCATAACGACATTTCTGAAATTTTTGAAAATGTACATGATGAATGCAAAAAAAAACAGAAGAAAATATTCATATTAAAAAAGTAGATATCTCTGGAATTCAATATAAATAATACAAGACAAAAAAGAGCAGTCACGTACAAAATAAAATAGAGTATGGTGTTCAATGGAAGCAAATACCGAAAAATATGTCTCCTATTGACGAATATTTTTTTCAGGGAACACATTCGTTGTAAATATTGCCCTGGCAGACTCTTGGTTTCTGATTGGTAGTTCCAGCATCTGCCGTTGTTATCTTTAGCTGGCATTCAAGATAATTTGGACGTTTGCCGATTTCAGTGGTTCCTAGCAGCTCTATGCTTTTTTAGTCAGCGTCATGTCCATTGCTGCAGTAGCTGGTGAAAACTATCTCCGTCTATGTTGCTCACCTGAAACCAATGCCAAACTACTTCCGGTAAATAACAACGCTTCTTGTAGTATTTTGGAGTAATGAGTAGTTTAACATCAGGATTGCAGTTTGCCCCCAAGACTGTCTTTCGACTATTGTACCAGAAAAACACCTGGACTGATTCCTTACCAATAACTGTTGCCGTAGTGTTTTGTGTTCACCAGTTTTTTTGTCTTGTATTTTCGTAACAACCTATATAAAAATGAAGGGTATTAGAATCGATAGACCTAACTATAAAATCCTGTAACTTTGAATGGGACCATTCTCTTATGCTTACTAACTTATACAGTTTCATATTTTTCGTAGTGTTTTGGTTACGTTTGAGTAGTCTTAGCCGTAGGCACAATGAATAGAATACCTAATAGAATTTTTTTATAATTTTGCGTGTTAGGCATTAGCAAGTCTTGCATAAATAGTATAATATTGCATTTCTAATAGGCATTTTAGATGGAGCTTACATAAACTCTCCATATGCTGCTGCAAGACGACCGTTTCCTTTTCCAGGAGACACAGACCTGAAGGCATAAGACCTTCGGGAGATGTAAGGTTCACATTATTCCAGGCTATAATATGTACTGTAGCCCCCACGGGCAGGGATGGCCAACAGAAACGATGCTCTTCTCGACCGAATGGTGAGACATTTAGAGTTATGATGAGAAAACAATAGAACGTCTCCAAAGGTATATGGATTTAGGTAAAAGTGATTATGATATGCCAGGGCAACGTGAAGAGTTCACTGTTAAAAAAACAACGTTTTTATTCTTCCGTTGCTATAAAATTATTTATGCCAAGAATTATCGGTACCTACTCAAATGAAATCTGAAATGTTTTTGTGGTTTTTTAGGGCTTCATTCAATGAAATTGTTCATGTCGATAATAAGTCCCAGAGTGCTGGAATACACTAATCAGTCGGTCCTGATTTCTTCAAATTGTTCACTGAAATTTTTTGAGGATTTTTTACTGCTTCGATGCTCAAAAACTTTGCACCGCATTTAGTTCTTGTTGATGCTACATCTTCAAACTAATTTTGAGTGTTGATGTGTGAGATGACATCTTTTGAAGCTATTGACTAAACAGAAAGCTGACATATTCAAAATTTTAGTTTTTTCCTGACTATTGGAAACAATTTTGACCGGAATTTAAGAACCACCATTTTGGTGGTGGGATACTATCCTCTTCCCTTGAGAGTAAACACCACTCAACTTTCGAAAATTTAAGAGTAGCTGTATTGAAAGTTTGAAACAAGGATTTTTTAAACACTACATACCTGACCCTGTGAAAATAATTCTCGAAAAAATGTTTTTTTGAGGATCGCAGTTTGAGTCTCACATTGCCCTTTGTATGATACATAATTTACTAAAGTTTAGTGAAAGTTATAGCGGAATCTATCTCGATTCTTAGAGGATAGAGATTGAATTGAAAAAGATGTTTTCAATTTTCAGAATGACCATATTTTTGGATCCAGCTTTATTTTCGATGCGGATGAAATATATTTATCGAAAGGTATTTTAGTAATAGTACAGGCTGAAAATGAGAGTACGCGATCAAATGTCATAATTATTACTCTTATCAAGAACGATTCAATATTATTTTGTATCTATATCTTATGCTTTGGATGTGGAAACGACCAATTCAATAAATCCTATATTCCACTATGAAAACTTTATCCAAAAACGTACCTATATGTCTCTACCTATCGTCACTATGTATAGTAAGTGAAATATCACTACTTCCTTGAAATGTTTTGTCGTCATATCTTGAATTATTATGCCTGATAAGAACCGACTATAATCTTACTGTCAGCTAGAATAATTTCGGAGAAATTATGCATCCATTTATGTTTATGCAGCTTGAAGTAATGGGTAATTATATATCAATACTTATCAATTGTTTACAATTGTGAAAGTCGTACCCCGATATAAATAAAGTCGAATATCTCTTCAATTGAACTATGGAATTGTTTTCTTATTGAGATACTTTCTATCCAAAATGTACAAAAGCCAGATCTCCATCCCCTAAACTATAAGTTACAGAAAAAGGGTTATATGTATACAAAAATTGTCTTCTTTTCCCGAAAAAATCTATAGAACATTCGTAGTAACCTCTACAAATTATCTTTCGATAATAATTCAATATAACAGTTATAATAGAAAAAATATTTTTCGTAAGAAACAGTAGCCAACGATGATATTTTTGAAATAATAGCTTTTGCAAGGATTTTAATGAAAAAGATCGTGAATTATATTTTTAAAAATTCTAAATATATTGAAACATTGGATTATGCTCATCATGTGTTTTTCGAAAGAAGAGAACATGAAATGCATACATTTTTCTCTATGTCTGTAGTTCACGAGATGTAGTACTGAAACATCGAAATCTGGTCACCCCCGTACATTTACTGAACTATTCTGATTAGAAATTTACAATTGAGATTTTTATCCTCCAGAATACAATTTTTTTGTGAGAATTCCTTTCATTAACTCCTTAAATTATACACTTACTATGTTTGATGAAATTTTGTTCTATCAAAATCGTCGCCATGGCCCAAAATTTATGATTTATTATTTATGAAAAAAAATAAGAACCTGTATTTTACGAACTTTGTTTTTTCAAACAAATATAAATAATAAAGAGTATATTGTGGAAATGTTATGCTTCTATATATTATATGGTTTTATTCTTTCCAATTCTTTGTTTATAGTGTCGCCTTGTCTTTGATACTGTATGTCCATTAATGGCTATTTCATTTGGACTCGTAGAAAATATATATTTAACCAATTATAATTTTATTAAGTTCGTCGATATGATCTACGACTTGGCATTTTGATCTAAAACGAAAAAATTAATTCATATTGAGGTAGATCAAAATGAATAATCATCTTATGTTATCAGAATCAAATAAGGTGATGATCAAACTATAATCAGTCCCATTTCCTTTAATCTCCAATAAGGATTAAAACGCTATCAAACTTGGAAGTGGAAACGATGATAATCCATGTATACGTTACACTTCTCCAATTGGATCGTGTTGGATTATGAAAGAGAAGAACTCAATAATAATATATTTCATTATAATAAGAATTTTGACTGTTACAATCATCTGCCATTATATTATATTATATTTATATTATATACTACTCTAAAAACTTACATACGAAAGAAATCGGTAGCAGATTCTATAAAAAAACTAGAAAAGAACGAACAACTTTGAAACTTGAGATGCCGAATTGTAAGGATCATATTGGAAATATTAAATTAATTTTATTTGAATGAGCTGTGATAGGTGTAATGAAACTACGAGTCTTGTTAGGGTTTAAGAGTATAATGTAACTAAGAAATTTTATAAACATTTTCCACGGAATATAATATCTGAAATGATTCAATACCAATGTTAGATGTTTAGTTGTAAGAAATATTAGCTTAAAATTTGGAGGTATTATGATATTTCCTTTTTTATATAAAATATTTATTGAAATTCTTTTTATTTACAGACCCACCTCATTATCCTAATATAAACGACGGTCCATTCTCCCAGTCAAATCTTCCCTTATAGATGATAAATTTATGTTATTTTTCGTAGTCCAACCTCAAATAAATTTTTATGACTTAAAAAGTTAAGTAAAATGTAAGCTGTTTCTCAAATTAATAATGATTCACAATTTTTAAACGAAAACTATGTTCATCTTTCGATTATTTTGAAGATTTCTTGGAACCTGCCTTATGGAAGTCAATGATACCATAAATATAAAAACATTAATTTTTCATCCTTATTTTACATAAATCAAGCATAGTAGTTCTATGTTCGTTATTTTTCAGTTCAAAATATTTTACGTCAAGTGAACTTCTGAAGTTAGAAATGAATCATTGAAATATGAAGGTATTTTATGAAAAATCAATTATTATAGAAAGTAACTATACTATATTTTTTTTAGAGGGTGTATAAGGTGCAGATTTCAATTATTTGTATTGTAGCCAACGAATTCTGTGAAAGATTTTCATTTTGCGGACTAAGAAGTGAGTATGGATATCCAAAATTAAGTGTTTATATTACATACTGAGCATGAATTGCTTGGTTTCTACTTTTTTCAGCAATTTTATCTATTTATTTGAGAAATGAACTCATTTTAAGTGAAAATGCATCTACTATAGTATACCACGTTTTTATAATGGGCTGTTATATCATACCTACCATAGGAGCAATATGTGCGGATAGTATTTTATTGGAAATACAGGTAGTTGTGAAGGAAAAACCCATTTATCATTTCCCTTATTTTGTCTTGATTTTTCAGGACTATACTTTGCTTTTCTCTAATTATCTTATTGGAAACTTTCTTTGTGTGGAGCATCAGTTTCAACAATGGAAATATCTAAAGGGTAAGTTCATATATTTCATAGTAGTACCATTTTATTAAGTACTGTTCAACTTTATTTTACTGAATTTTCTCGCCGATTTTCCAGTTTCCTCGTTTTTTCTCCATGATGAATATTATTGATTGATTGCCTTAGTTTCTGCGTCCTATAATCATATAGAATATTTTTTTTGGGAACCATCCGAGAAGTACTCACTTCCTGGACTCTTTTTCTCTGGGAAAGAAGCAGTTCCTGGAGTTCCTGGTCTAGTCCGAGGCAACAGGTGATAGTTCATATAAATTTTTTGTCAAAAGTTAGCATGTTTTGTATAGCAATAATACATCAATTCGATGGTGTTTTCTCACGGTTGCCGAAAAATAGTGGCTTGTCCTAAAATTTTGTCTACTCATCCAATAAAAACCCCAATCGTTTTCATTGAGCCAGGTTACGAAGTTTTTGGGACATTATCAGCAAAGTGTTCTTGAGGTTGCTTCGAAGCCGCGGACAAACATTTCGGTCGCAGAGCACAGATGTTCCAAAAGGAGACTGCACCGGCTCACAAAGCGTGAGAGAACCAAGAATGGTTAAAAATCAACGTTTCCGATATTCATTTCGACCACATAGTGGCTCTCGAATTAAAAGACGCGAATACAATGGATAATTCTCTCTGAGCCATCTTGGAAAGCAAGTTACGCACTAAAAAATATACCCGCCTCGAGACGCTGAAGAATGCCATTGTCCGTGAGTGGGCTAAAATACCGGAAAGTTTCGTTCGGTCAACTTGCGATTCGGTTTTTGACCGTCTCAGGGCAAATAGTCACAGTGAAAGGTGGTCTTATCGAGCCAAAGTGAATTCATTCTGAAAATTAGATTATTTTCAATTGTTCTGTACCAGAGGCCCATTGCACCAAATACTTTGCAACTTTCCACTTTGCACTTCTCACTTTTAAAATGAGGCACATTGCATTTCATAATTGAAAAGTGCAATGTGAAAAGTCAAGTGCAAAGTGAGAATCACTTCGCAGAAATTAAATATTGGAAGAAATATTGTGCAATATAATTAATTTTCACTTTTGAAATTTATCAAAATGCAAAGTGCAAATTGAAAAGTTGCAAAGTATTTTGGTGCAATAGGCCTCTGGTTTCCTAAATTCGTTGTCTAGTGAGGGGATCTCAGAGTGGCACATTATAGGGCTCGATTTTTGAGAGAATTCATATGGTGGAAACCGCAACCTTCTCAATAGAACCGTTTTCGAGCTGTTAGAGAAAATTGGAAAATGGCGTCAAATGAAAAGTTCTCATAACTTCTTTATTACTGAAGTTATAAACATGAAACTATAACATTATACAGGCCTTTTTTCAGTAGAATTCATTTCGTTCTAGCTCATCGGGTTTCTGAGATACCCTCACTAAACAACGAATTTAGGACACACCCGGTACATTAAATAAATGAAAATCATTTTCCTACCGAATTTATGGCCCTTTGAATAGGTTACACTTCGAGTGCCGGACCCTGTAGAAGTAGAAAGGATATTTTTAAGTTCCGAAACTTGCTTCTGATATTCTGGCTGTAAAAATTTTCTCTGATAGGATTTTATTTCTCAATACCAAAAAATTCAGAAGACTCAAGTCTGATGAATTGTGGCACCACATAAATTTACCGCTCTGATTAATTCTGATATTTTTTCAGATTCCTGACTCCGTTTGGACTTTCCTGATTGCTTTAGGAACAGGGGAGTAAAACCCTGTGTTGCAGCATTGGGGGAGATCAATTCTACCTCCCAGACCAATGTGAAGAATTGCAGCATTTTTTCTCCTCTTTTATTTCAGCATAATTTGGGGGGTTTATGGGGATGATTATCACACCTATATTGAGGAAAAATGTCACCTGTTTTTGGCGAGGACACCTGCTATCCTCTAGGATTTGGCTTTCCGGCAGCTCTCATGTTACTGTCAATCGTTAGTAAAGTGAAGAGGAAATTTGTATTGAATTTCCTTAGACCTGGTTCAATGCACCTTCTTCTGATAAGAACTTCTTTTAAATGAATAAGTATTTAACATTTTTTTATACGAAATGATACAACGATAGATCTATTCAAATATCTATTATACAATTGGACTATTTTTTAGAGTTCCTTCTAGTTAAAAGAGTTCTATATCGTTTTGCTCCATAAGATACTATTATATCTCGATGTTTTACCCAAATGTCTGTAATTTCGAATTTTGAGCCGAAAACGGTTTCAACGAAAGGTTTGACTCTCTGATGTCAATTTGTTGGTCAAATTCAATTCTGTCCTCCAGCCGTCCGTCCGCCCGTCCGGCAGTAAGCACGATAATTTTCGGATTGTCCTAGAGAGGTTAAGTTCGTAAACCACCCAAAACGTACAGGGTGTTCCATGAAATATGGCCATTCAAAATTTTTGTCCCCCAATAACCTCAGACAAACGGAACCAATCGAAATGAAATTATGCGGCAACATGCAAGATTCTCATAGTAAACCTCGTGTGAAATTTCGTGGCCATAGTGTTAACAGAACCATAGAACATTGAATGGGAATATTGAAAAGAAGAAGAGATTTTGCATTCATCTACTTAGCATTAAACTCAAGCCATTTTGAGGAAATAGCATTATTGCTCCACCAATAAACGAGTGCTCAAAAGCACCTGCTCAGGGCTTTCCTCAAATTTTTATATTCGCTTTCAGTTCTATTCATGATCGGAAAAACCATGGTATAGATTGAAAAACCCTAAGGACAACGTTATGCTGAACTTCATGAAATGCGCATCGGTAAGATTTTCATGATTCTGATACCCTTGCGTTTATGAAATCTGAAGTATGCTTTAGTAAAACGAGTCACTGCGAAAGCGAAGAAGCACGATCATTGGTTGGACTATGCCCAGGATAAATACAACAAGAAATTGATTGACGACATGAAGATTGTATTCTCGGTGCTATTCTTATTTTTACCGGTACCACCCTCTCTGGTCACTATTTGATCAACAAGGATCTAGATGGACCTTTCAGGTAAGTACTCAGAACTTTCAGACTTGCTTAGAGAAGAATACAGGATGTTACATAATAGTATGCCACAACTTGAGAGGGTGTGTCTACATGTAATTTTAAGAAAAAAAGTTTATAAGAACATGGATCCGTAAAAGCTTCGTTACGGAGCTACAGGGTGTTGAAATTTCCAAAAAAATTGTTTTTTCTTCATAACTCCTGCAGTTTTTGAGATATTCAGTCCAAATTTGGAATGCTAGCTATTTTCAACCGTTTCCATAATTGCACGTCCTGAATCTTAAAAAGAATCTATAGAGTGTTTTCTTTTCCTTAGCCATGTCTCCTTTTCCCTCTCAAACTTTTTTGCGTAAAATCAATTTTTGATATCTTCGTTCAATTTGAAACTTCTATGACTCCTATAATTTTTCTTTCTTCTAACAGTTTTCGAGTAAAAAATTATTTAACCATTATATGTTATTCGCTGAACAAAAAAATAATAGAAAATACTCGATAGGTATGCCCAAAATTAGCTTTTATTTTTATAGCTCGTCATCCGAGACCCAATTAGCTTATTCAATATCAAAGTAAAATCGTTCAATAATTTTCTAAATTGTACGAAGATATCAAAAATTGATTTCAGGCTGACCAGTGGCGTACCGCAAAAAAGTTTGAGAGGGGAAAAAGGAGACATGGCTCCGGAAAGAAAACAGACTGTTAATTCTAGTTAACATTCAGGACGTGCAATGATGGAGACTGTTGAAAATAGCTCGTATTCCAAATTTGGACTGAATATCCCAAAAACTGCAGGAGTTATGAAGAAAAAACCATTTTTTTTTTAAATTTCACAACCTGTAGCTCCGTAACGAAGCTTTTGCGGAGTTTATTTGCATGTTTATATGTATTTTTTTTCTTGAAATTATACGTAGTTCATCCCTTAAGTTGTGACATATTGTGCAACACCCTGTATACCTACTCAGCTGAGTACGAGTAAGACTTACACTCAGAACTCAGAGCTGGTTATTAGAGAAGTAATTGGCAGTTGTTGCTTCTGCCAAGAAGCCATAGCTGAACAGCAGCTTTGCAATTTTATTAGCTTTGCATAAGGAAAGGTTGCGACACCTTGGTTTTGTTTTTTTGGAACCAGTGCGGATAATGGACATAGCACCACAGAGAGTAGCGGAGTTTTATCGAGATTTCGCTGACAGAATGGTAAAGAGTCATGTTTCTATTCTAATGGGTTTAAGTGCCAAGCTACAAAGTCTACTCAGTACATAACAGATTATCCTAACTCGCACAAACCTTAATAGCCTCTCAGGGGCTTTGAAGAAGCCAAGGAGTTACCACTATGATCATAATCAAATCATATATAGGTAGGTACGTCCAAAAGTTAAAATCGTGATTCTGAAATAACTTTCAAGCTGCGATTTGGTTAGAGGTGCCTTCCTTGATGGATATTTTGAGTGCATATCAAAAAACTGTGAATTTACACAGCTATTTACAGAAAAAGTGTTAACTCTCCAATAACTTTTTGGCGCATCCAGTATACATATATCCTATTGTAGATCTTGGCTAGATCTTTAGAAGGTTAATGGTATCAATGCTGCAACAACCTCATAAAATAACAACTTCGTATAACCCTAGAGAAACATGAGTTATTTTGCTTTCTCCTTCGTCTCCTATTTCTTCCCAACCCATATGACATGACCATCATAAATTTCTCCCAAAGGCTCCCACATGAACGGCAAACTTCTGGGCCTGGAAATCGTTCCTGACCAGATGCAAGTTGTCAACCCCGCCATGGTCCTTCTGATGATTCCCATCTACGATACCGTCTTCAAGCCTCTCTTCGATGCCTGTCCTATCCTTAAGAACAATCTGAATCGCATGGCCATCGGAGGTGTGGCAGCTAGCCTTGCCTTCGTCTCGGCGGGCATTTTGGAAACCGTGTTAGAGAACACGTACCCCGAATTACCAGATAAGAGCCACGCTTCGATGTTCATCGTGAACACCCTTCCGTGCAAGCTCAAAGTGCTCAATTCCTTCGGCAGGATGATGGAGATGGACTCTGGTGAGTTGAGGTCGATCAAGAACCTGCCGGTGCACGATCATCCGAGATATGAGATCTCTGTAGAGGCTCCGAAAGTTTGCGGTGACTTGCTTTTTGAGAAACATTTTTTCGGATGACCATGGTACCTGTGGAAGATCAGGTGGGCAATGATTTTTAATTACTAATTATCTTTATCCACGACTATTGTAAAATCCTTCCATTGTACTTCTCTGGTCTCGGCCTTAATAATACCCATTAATCACAAGGGAATAATGAGATTATAATTCACTGCTGTCAAATGCTTCATAGATTCAGCTTTGATATAAATTTCTTTAAACTGGTATTTCTTCAGTATTCTAAAGTACTCCAACTAATAAATATGGGCATACCTTCTCAATCGAGGGCCAAACCTACTTCATTATATCAATTAAAGCTTTTTTTATTACAAAATACACAATGACCCTGTTCTCTAAAAATTTCTCATGTGTCAACTTGACTTTTTCCACGCTTGTCATAAAAGGGTCTTGACGGGGTCGCCAAATGTTAAACTCTTCAAGGAGTATACTCAGTAGTCGTGAATAAAGTATAGTATGCTACTCACGTATAATGGCTGTTATTCGCTCGGTGATTTGGGCTGCTCGTCTACGGCTTGTGGCTAAATTTCACCTCGCGAATAATAGCTATCATTATACGCTCGTTGCATAATATACCTACTATTTAGCGCTTGAATTTTACGTTTGAGAGCTCCCTCTTAGCTCCAGAATGGTAACGCACATAAGACCCCTTTGGTCGTAGTACAGAATGATATAATTACCACATTCTGTAGGTAAACCCCAAAAAAATGTTTGAAATCGAAACACTCTGGGGACTTAGTTCGAAACCGTTGAAGCGGTAATAGTTAAACATTATAATATGCCGATACGGTTTCATTATTCCGCTGCTTTCCTGTTAACTTCAAGTCCTTCTCATTTCTGCTTTGTACCAGGTGACACCTGCAAAAAAGCATTTTCTTTGAGTCCACCTGACTTTTCAATGATATCTTCATATTGGGAATTATTTGGATTGGCTGGCAAGCGTACGTTGTTGTTACACCAGCTCTTTTCTTTCCAATTGTTTGTGGCAAGGAAATATTGCTTCTAGAGAATGTATTTGGATAAATTTCTCCAATAAAATGTTGTAAATGTATTTCTGAAGGAATTAGATAAATTTTCCAACTCGAAATAGAGTTTCACCAAACGAATAAGAAAACTGATTCCAATTATTTCATAATCTATTGCAGTTTTTGAAAGAAGTACAGTGAAACTTGCCCATAACGAACGTATGTATAACTAATTTCTCTGTATAACGAATTTATCGTTTTCACCTTGAATCCAAATTCCATGTTGAAAACACCATTTAAAACGAAGCAAAGTCTCTCTATAACGAAATATTCAAAGAACATCACTCTTTGAATGGGTATAAGGTTGGGTTTTTTCCGAAAATTTTCCGGACGTAAGTAATAAATCCCGACCTCAAACTAAATCATTGCGGCGGGCAAAGAGATCCTTCTGAAACAGTTTTAAATACACCCCTCGCTGTTTGGTTTCAATCTTACCATTACGCTAGTATGAAAGTTGTGCGAAAATGTCGAAAAGGAAGTGCTCAAGTTTGATTGATAAACTTAAATTTATCAGTGAAGTCGACCGCGACATTGCCGACTATGAAAACAAATTTTCTGGTTAACGAAATTTCTTTATAACGAATTTTTTCCGAGGATTTAGCTCTCTAGTTATAGGGAAGTTCCACTGTAATTGATTACATACCTATAAAGGAAAGTCCACGACATCAACGGGGAATGGAAAGTAAGATTTCAATGAAAATTTTGCATCTTGGAAAGGACGACTCTCAAAAAAAAACAAAAACATGTATATTATTACCTTTTTCGTGTTTTCTTTAAATTTTTTGTTAAGAGTCAATTCAATATATTTCTGAAAATATATTTTGATTTATCAAACCAATTCGATATCGTGTTATAAATAATAATAAAAAAATATAAACAAAATATGAAAAAACTATTTCAGGTCGAAACAGTCATTATTGGAGTGGGAGAGAAACATAGGATAAAAATATTTCAAACAGACCCTATAGATTTCAAGAAGTCATTAAATGGAAAAGCTAGAGTAAGGTGAGAAGACATGGTGTAATTATTTATTGACTCTGACTGTAAACATATAGTTTTTCGCCATCGTAGATACTTTAGTATTCAACATGCTGTTCTTGATTTCACATTCACTCGTAATTTCGAGATATTCACTACTTATCTGAACTTAATTGTTTTCAGGATTGCTTACATAAAAACAAGTCGATCCCTCCATAATGTCACTATAACTTTGAAAAATAAAGATGGTTTCCAAGACGTCTATTTCGTGCATGAATCTGAAAACACATATCTTGCGACTTCGGCCTATATGGAGCTTCCAGATGGAGAGTACGAAACTTACTTGAGAATTTTCAGCAATAATTTCGAAATGTTTCTCTTTTTAGGTACGATTGTACAATTAGTAGCAACGAAATTCCCGAGCTTGCAATCAGAAAGATCCATTTGGATTTCGGGGGTATATATGCCATGGTGATTCGTGAGAACAAACGTAGAATTGAAGTGAGTATTGGTTTTTGGATAGATAATGCTTGGAAAAAATCGATCACAACCCAATATCTGAAAATGATAGTTCTGTTTTCGGATTTGGATTAGTCAAAAAAATGATCAGAATGTGTCATCCATTATTGTCTTTTAGCAAGAATTAAGAAAACGAAATTACAAAAACTCATTAGATAAATGGATTAATCAATATTGATTATCTCTGGTTTTACATATAAATATTATATTGAGACAATGATGGAGGTGGAAATGATTATCCAATCAACTAGTTCATTACTCATTATATTAATAAACGAGTTGAATACAAGATTTTTACGTCGACCGCATTATGAATTAAGAATAAATTCTTGATTGTATTCCATTTTCATTTTGCACAAGAGATACATTTGACATAATAAAAATTTCTATGTTTCTATATGATTCAGTAGTGTTGTAAAATTACTCTTATTGACTTAGATTTATCGAGTTATTTAAGTTTACTTTTTCCTCTGATGGTTATTTGGTCGAATTTATAAGACTGATGTTGAAACATCTTTTCCGCCGATCTCAAAATAAAAGGTGATTTTAATGTGTACGAAATTGATCATTAATGACCCATTTTAATGCTCCATTTCTGCTATTTTAATGTGCAATCCTCATGGAAACCGTATTCAGAAGTACTAGGAGAAATGTCGAAATTCTACTGGAACATAGATACATAGAAATTTTATTATGTCAAATGTAAGTCTTGTGCAAAATGAGAATCAATCAAGAATTCATACACAATTCATATTGAGATCGTCGGAAAAATCTTGTAATCAACTCGGTTATTAATCTAGCGACTAATGGTCTCGAACTATTAAAGTTCCTTGACCATTAGTCGCTGTCTTTCATAATCTAGTTGATTAAATAACTATTATTGTGTTTGTCATATGACAATAACCGATAATCTCTACTTTAATTATCATCAGTTGGTCGATATTTTACCCTGAATTACTCGTATTGCTTCGGAATACTTATGTTCGGTTGCCCATGACAAGTGGACTTAAAAATAGTAAAAATTGAGCAATAAAATGGGTCATTATCGATAAACCCACTTTAATCTTTAAACCCACCTTTTATTTGTTGATGGTCGATGGAAAAATTATTTCACGTGAAATATTTCTCAAAAATTTTTTGTGGCAACTAAATACCAATATTTTTATCTTTTGCAGTTCTTTCATGTTTACCCTATGGCAGCTGCTAATACAGTCAGTATATTGTGGTTGATTCCTCAGTATTTCTTCATATCTGTTGCTGAAATATTTTTTGCTATAGCTGGATTAGAATTTGCATTTATGCAGGTAACAATTTAATATTCTTGGTAAATCCTAGAGTTTATTCTCTAATGTCTTATCCTCATTTAATCATTATGAACTAACCTATTTCTTTAATGTTCTCAATATAGGCCCCAAAATCAATGAAAACAGTCACAATAGCAGGATGGTACATGAGCGTGGCCGCGGGTAACTTTTTCGTCATAATAATAACGCAGGCCAACTTTTTTCGAAGCCAGGCAAGTTGAATGTTGATTCTTCTCATCTTTAAAATGTGTTTGGTTCAAACCTCTGTTGATAAAACTTTTACCTTTTGGGTTTCAAGTCATCAGTTATGTTCAAATGCTGAACTGCAATTGATATAAATTATCTAACTTTCAGGCACACGAATTTTTTCTCTTTGCTGTTCTGATCATCATCGACATGTTGATTTTCCTAGAAATGGCTTCCAGATACAGATTTGTACAGTTGGAAGCTGATAGTTCTATTTATCTTTTTCGTGGAGAAAAATGCCCTCTGATCGGTGGGGATTCATTACAATTGTATGGTAAAGATGGAGAAGAGGACGAAGAAGAAGAAGAGGTAATGAAACACATATTTAGCCTATTCGTTTTGAAGAGTTTCGTGCTACTGCGCTACTCAAAAGCTCGAAGGCGCACATTGATATGCAGTATCATGCTGTGATATATCAGCGACAGATTCCATGGTTTTATTTCAATTTTGTGAGTTGATACTAGGAACTTTTATGTCAAGGATCTACCTATTATTTGTCAAGCAGCTTTACAAAAATCATCTAACGATATTTATAGAACATTATCCATTGATTTCAATGAATATATACGATAATTTCTTTTCGATTCACTGATTTTTCAATGAAATTAATCGAAAATTTCAACACATATCGTGTAGTGATTTTTTTATTTGAAAATGTTGGTTGGTAGGAAAATTTCCTGTTTCAAGTGACAGATTATTATTTTTTTACTGATTTATTGAGGATTTCTAAAGATTACTAGATACTGCTGCCTAAATAACAAAATACTAAAAACACAAAAAGGAACCAATAATGCAAAATAAGAAAATTAGGTTATTAAAGACAGCGACTAATGGTCAAGATATTTTAATGCGTGAGCGGAGCGAACGTGTTAATAGTTCGAGACCATTAGTCGCTCGATTGATAACCGAGTTGATTACAAGATTTTTCCGACGATCTCAATATGAATTCTTGATTGAAATACATTCTCATTTTGCACGAGACTTACATTTGACATAATGAAATTTCTATGTATCTATGTTCCAGTAGAGTTTTGATCTCGGTTTTGATACTTCTCGTAGTGCTTCTGAATATTTTGTGACGGTTGCCATGAGGATTGCACATTAAAATAGCTGAAATTGAGCATTAAAATGAGCCATTAATGATCATTTTTGTAGTTTAAAATCACCTCTTATTACGTGGTCGGCGGAAAAACCTATCAATAATTTCAGTTTCAATTATGTATTTGTAATTTGCGTAAGTATACATAAGCATTGGTGCAACAGAAATGGGTAATTTGTGTAAGTTAAATTATGTATAATTGTAGCGATAGAAAAAAAGGAAAAAAATATTTTCATTTCTGAAGGAGTTTCATTGGAACTATCGGGTCTTGGGCTTCCTTAAGACTTTCAGTTCTGAGTACCAACCCATAAAAATGAAAAATAACTAGGAAAACTATTCGTCTATACAAGGAATGGCATAATAGACGCGGTACTTTATGAAATGTATACCGAATTCACACTTTTCGGCCCTCTATTTTGTATACGAAATTATTAGCTCAATAAAACTAATTCTTTATTTTTTCAGGAAACGAAGAATATTACTCCCCAGTGAATATTTTTATGATATATGGTTCATTTTCTCAGTTTGAATTAATTATACAAATATATATTTATAATTTGTACTGTTCTATTGAAAAAATATACCTTTTTAACATAGTCTTATATTCATTCTTGTAAAGATGCAACAAGTTGTTTACGAATTTTCACTCTATATTTCAACTTTGGTCGACATTGAGAGAAAACGAACACCTGCTACTAGATAGGTACTATACCTACCATGTGCATCGAACGGAATTTCTCCGAGTAGACTATTGACACTTAATTCCTAATTTCTATTTGCTAAACGAGACTATTGTTTAGTTCATCGGAGTAGGTCAGATTTATTGCTTGATAACTCCGGCACCTAAGTACATTTTGTAATATTCAGGAAATTTCCTATCTTATCTCCATATAACTTATTTAATCGTAGATATGCGGTATTAACCAAATGCGAAAAGTTTTAATGTCAGGGATTATGAATGAAAATTGAGGAAAGAAACCGTTCTTAATGTCCAATATAATTTATTTTTTATGCAATAAATCAACTCTTATTCAAAAACTCATTAAGTACTTAATAAGCATATCCTGAAAATAACAGATGTCACGAAGGCTTGTGAAGATTTCAATAAATTTTTTATTCCTATATTTTCGCCTTAGACTGAGTAAATCGGTATATAGTCTAAGATTTTCACCAATGCCTAAAATCACCTAATGAGGTCATGCTTACCAGGTTCTTTGTTTGACAACATTATTATGGTTCTCCTCTATTATTTTTGCTTTTAACTTAAGTCATTCGTCTTGTCTTCTTCCAAATCTATAGTATACAGGGTGTCTGTAAATAATGCGAGGGACTTAAGGAGATGATTTCTCGTTGAAAATAAGCAGGGGTAGTTCATATATTTTTTTTTCGAAATCAACCTCCCTTCCAAGATATAGCCTTCGGAATGCAATGGCGAGTTAGCAGTTTCATTTTTTTAAGAATCCTAAAAAGCACTGAGTCATAAAAATATATATAATATGATTTGTTAAGTAGATGTTACTCACACAATTTTTTTTGATCTCATAACTTTATTATTAGGGGTTGAAAATAACAGCCCCTTATGATTTTCCTTCTAAATTGTTTTGTGGGGTAGATTTTCGAAAAATAAAATTCTCTCATGGTTTCTCATTCAATTCTGGGGAAAAAGTCTGCTGCTAAATTTCGATACAGTCGATACTCTTGGAAAAAATAAAAACTTACAAGCAGTTTTGATCACTGTCCATTCCATTTTATCGTATGTTCCATAGAATGAATGAATATTCTAAGATATTGTTTATGCTCAAAATTGGTGTTGACAGAAGAAAAAAGATTTTCTATGATTCTTTCTGCAATTTTCGGTTTCAGAAGAGTTCGATTTTTTTTTAATACTTTGCAGTAATCAAATAAATCACTCAGTTATAAAAATGATAGTTTATTCGAATTTACACTTGGCAGTAATGCACTTTTGCTTTTATCTCCTGTCATAGACACACAACATCTTAGAATATTCCCTTTACGGAACACTTATACGATGAAATGGAATGGAGAGTGATCATAACTGCTTGTAAGTTTTCATTTTTCCAGAGATAAGTACCGACTGTATCGAAATTTTGCAGGAGGATTTTTTTCTCCAGAATTGAATGGAAAACCATAAGAGAATTTTATTTTTCGAAAATTTATCCCACGAAAACAATTTTTGAACGAAAATCATAGAGGGTTGTTATTTTCAATTTCCAAAAATAAAGTTATTAGATTTAAAAAAATTGTCTGGGTAACATTTACTTAGTGTGTATAGTTTTATGACTCAGTGTTCTTAAGAAGCTGTAAAAAAAATTAAAAACTGTCAACTCGTCATCGCCTTCAAAGGCTGTATCTTGGAAAGGGGGAATAATCTCCCATTTGTTTACAGACACCCTGTATAGTCATTTTATCAATAATAAAATGGCAGGTTTTTCGTAATCTGTTAACTTTAGAGCAACGAAGCGTACTTTTTTTTTATGTAAAACACATTGGTATATCAGAGTATGCTGTGCAAATGCAAATTTGTCTAAGTCTAGTGGTGTAGCTATTCATAGTGACAGTTTATGTAGGTACCAGAACTCAATTCTGTTATTTAAAGTTTTTCTTTGAGAATTTAACAAAAAACTGAAAAAAATATAAATTTTTGATACTCTTCACTCCTGAAACGAAGACCCGGAGGAAAAAATGGATGAGACAAAAATATAATTTTTCCATGAGAAATCTACAGAGTATGATATACTTACTCATTTATAAACGCTCTGTATGTTTATACTTCTAATAACATAATAGATGAAATACCACACAAGGTGATGTGCAACCAATAAGAACATCATTTACTATTTCAATATTCGCGCAAAAGAGAAATTTCCGCCAATAGGAGAGAAGTCGATCAACGCTATCATTTTCCGACACAATAATCATTTGATCTTTTATCTTTTCCGAATACCCGTGGATTTTCATCATAAAAGTTGCGATCAAAATTGCGTTGACATAGTTTTAAGGTTATTATTGCTGTTATGATCATCCTTTATTCGTGAGATAATATAAACATCAACGTTTTTCTAAAATGGAACGAGGTGAGTGGAATTTTTTATAGAACCTTCAGCGATGACGAAATGCGGTTATTCCGAAGAATAAAGAGTTTTACACTCGGAGGAACACTAATATGGGTTTTAAGCTGAAATGAGAATGCGTAACAAATTTCATATTCCCCTTAACTCATTGGTTCAATATACACTCTTTTAATCATGTAGATATTATCAAAAAAGTTCAAAAACTTCTTTATTTTGGAACCGAATGCCTCAACTTATCTTTCTTGACTTGAATGGACAATTAGCATACTTCGAATGACTAAGACAAGATTTTTGATTAATGGAACACTTTTTTGTGAAGAAATAAAATATTAATTGATTCATAATAAAGAGAAACTGTTAAAAATGTATCTTTCATTGTAAGATTTTATACATTGAAGAAAATACCTAAGGAAATTGTGAAGAATCTAGCAAATTACAATTTCCATCCACGAAATAATTCAATGCATTAGTCCATGTTATTGTCAAAGAAATCGCATCATATATCCATAATAAAGTTCAATTTCAATTTATCATTCAAATCTGAGAACTTTTAGTTTCATTTCATTCATTCATACAATTTTGATGATATTACTTTTTGTTTACGACCGGTCGTAGCTCTTTTTTCACTGATTTCGAATATGTAACATATTATGTTGGTCTATCTCTTTTATTCTGAGAACCACAGAATTTCAAATTTTAAGAACCACCTGGCAAGATCTGTAATCATTTTACTAGTGGCAGAGTGCGTTTACTGAAAATGCTCATTTTTGGAGTTATGATAACGTCAATGGGAAGATATACAGGGTGAACAACATTGAATGCAACTATATTTTTTCAAATGGGACACCGTATGTCCTGTATATTCTTCCTTTTTTTGATAGGCTATTTCCTCCTGATCTCGAATATAATGCGTATGTGGATGTGAAATACCTACGAATATCCAAACAATCTTCTTAAAAGTTTTATTTTAGAATGAATACTTAACAATTACTCAACCAATGAAAAATGATAAACTATAGTAGTATGGTAAGAATAACATCTACTAAAGAAATTGCTCGAAATGACTACCTTCATTCAATACACATAGTTCATATCGTTGTCTCAAGTTGTTTAGACTATTTTTGATAGCATTATTATGGCTCTGATTCAAGTCAGAAATTAAAGCTTCAAAATTTGTTTTTAATCATTACAATATTATCATTATTCTTTGTGCGTTGACGGGATTAGTTCCGAATTATGGGTTTAATATTGGTTGATTTTATATCATTAATATTATTATCCGCTTTCATTGATTATCATTATTGCTGAAGTAAATTTTTTCCTTCAGGAACGGCTATAAAAACGTGTCCAACGGTGTTGAATCGGGACTATTTGGTGGCCATAAAATGGGTGCGCCATTACCAATCCAAAGATCAAATTGGCCACTTAAATATTCACGAACTTCCAAAACGCTATGCCAGATGGTTCTTGAAATTTGAGACTCTGTGGTGCTCAGAATAAGAAAGATAGACCAACATATTCGAAATCAGGGAGAAAGAGCTAACCAAATATTGAAAAGTATACAGGTGTTCCATTTAAAAAAATGAAGTTGCCATCAATATGTTGGTCACCCTGTATATATTTCAGTTTGTGGAGTCATATCAAGAAACCTCAGTTGATTTTTTGTATCTCCTTTAGTAACAAAGTTAAAGGGGGATGGGGGTCAAATTATAGTGAAAAACCCGGTACATAATTTTCTTGTGATTAAATAATTCTATTTCGATTTGCCATGCAGTTCTATCAATGATTATATATAATTAATTATATATATAATATTTATGATCAAATGGAAAGCTTATTGTGAAACGCAAAATCGTGATTAGAGTATGAAGGCGAATAACATTCAATGAAAAACAATAACTTATTGTTACGATTTTTATCGTTTTTGGCATTCAAATCCAAAAAAAATTCTTCACAATGGAATTCGAGCACTCCAGTTTTATTACTCAATGTGGAAATGAGATATACATTTATCTAGTTATTTCTAGATTTATATGTTGATCACCCAGATCCTGGATCTTATCTCTAAACATTTGTTTAATTTTTAATGAAACAATTGTTCAAATTTGTAAGTTGTGTGTAATGTGCGCGTGGGTGAATCAGATTATTGATTAACCAAAACTACGATAGTAAGATGCAGATGAACCAATTAATTAATGAATATCCTAAAAACTATGTTCAGCACTTATAATTAGCATGCACACATATTTCAGAGCACTTGTTTAAGGAAAACGTGACATATATTGCGACAATGTCTCTAATTTCAGAATTCCGAATTGAAAAAACGTTCCAATCTAAAAATCCGAGGTTAAAATCTTCTATTTCTTCTTGCGAACAAGTTGAAAGTTTAATTTTCTGCACCTGTATTCATTTATGTTCCTACACTTGCGAATTTTCCGAAAAAATTTATCAATTCTAAGGAGCAGCAAAATATAAAATTTCGATTTTTCTACTGAAAAATTGTTATTCCAATAGTTCTTGATATATGAGAGCAAATAACAGATGGAAAAAAGTTTTTTTTCAGTTTTGTCGGAAATGTAACTGAGAATCGACCAAAATTTGGGGCTAATGTTGAATCCTTAACTGACCTTGAAAACCAAGTGAAAGTGTGGAGTTCAAAGTACAACGAAAATCAGCTGCATTTTTTACTGGTTATCAACAATTTTCCACTTATTCCTCGATCAGAATGATTCATCCAAGTTTGGGACATTTATTTATTGTGATTGAAAAAGTCTCAATCACAACAGTAAAATGATTTCGTTTTTTTATTGAATGATATATACCTATCATTATGTGGAGAAATACCTATATCATTTTCAACCTGTCCAATGGCGATTCAACTTTCGCTCAGATTCAGACTGCGCAAAACGAAATAAATAATGATGTAACTGGTAAACCCGTTATTATCGCTTAAGAAACTATCGATCAGAAATGCAAAATAATTCGCGAATGTCCTTATAAGAAAATCCAACATTTTGAGTGGGAAGAACTTGATGGAATCTCTAACCTATAACTTCATGTAAATTGGAAGATATCTTTTTGTGCCTTCATTATTTGCAAATGAGAACAGTTGTCCCCAATTCAATTTCGAAATGGTCATGACTTCTGAAAAAGTTCAATGATCATCTTAATGTCAATTCGGTTTATTTTTTTGTATGAAAGAAAATCATTTTCTACCTCATATTCACATTTTTAAATTTTAAATTTACGTAAAGTGATAAAAATAGTTTTAACATGTTTTTTCTATTGTAGAATAGTTGAGTTGAAAAAACTGAAGGATGCAATTACAAAAAATTTGATCTGGGGTTTTTCTCAGGAGTGGTCATCTGAAACAAATTTTTAACGAAGAATTCTTGTAGAGTTCAAATTACTCTCCCGTTGAACTTACTTTCTTGTCTCATAGCCGAGATAGTGGCTTTATGGAACATCTACATCACATAGTTCCATAGTTCTCAATACCAACCCTTTTTCCTGTATAGAAAAGGACTCAACATGATTAGCCAAAGACGTGATGCTCATTTGGCTCGATTTTTTTATTCAGTGACCAGAAATTGTTTCAGAAGAGGAAAAATTTATCATAATAAAGTCTGCCAATGCACCCACATGCATTTGCTATCAGTATATCATAATATGTGACTTTATCTAATCATAATCCTGTTTTCAGTATATCGAATAAGTAATAATCATGATAACGTCAATAATAATAGGACTTTCTGATCCTAATAATGACCGCCGCTAAGAACTTACCTCTATTGTTATTATGTTGATAATTTATTGATGTCTAGGTATGACGGAGCTGGTCTGTTGATGTCTATCGGATAAAGATAGTATCTTATTCATGTCATGCCGCATGAACTTTCAGCATGTTCAGATAAACATCTATAAGCGTAACCCCCATAAACCATAAGGTATATTCAAAATTTCCTCATTTTTAATTCACTATTAATTATGAATTCCGACAAACAAGGGCCAGATCTTTTCGAGAAGTTGCGGTTTTCTTTCATCTTATCTGCCTCGTATAGGTACGGAATTGGTGCGAGAAAAAAAAAGAAATCACCCCCTTGGGTGATTCCTTAAATGATTTTATATAAAACTTTACCATAAATGAAGATCGGTAAATGCATTGTTTTCAAGATAAAGGATGTTAAAATTCTACCCAAAAACTGAATTGAAAAAGTGGTAATCCACTGATATATAACAAACAATTATTTTTTAATTTTTCGATCAATCTGTGATGAAAAACCTCCTTTGCCTCTTTTTATGTGGCGCTCTGTTTTTATGTAAAAAAAATAAAACATTTTATATGGTTGGTTCCAATCAATTCTGATCAACCGTGTAAGTTTGACGATAACTCTCAAATAAGAATGAACTTCAATTGCCTCTTCAAACATGCCCCTTTTTGTTAGGATTCTTGACAAAAGAAAAAAAATAAAATAGTAAAGATAGCAAGAATAATGAAGAAACTATAAAAGGTAACAACTTTGTGTAAAACCAGAGAAGGATTCTTTCTTCATTCTATTCACCATATACCTCAATGCATAGCCATGTTCCTAAAATATGTATGATTTCGGCCTTATAAAATAGTTGATATCTATTTCATTTGTTTCGAAATGACACGATTATCGAAAGGGGCATATTTTAAATCTTTGTAGCACTTTTACTCAGTTTTTTTTCTCTTTCGCAACTATTTTCGGCATTTCAAATTTTTTCTATAGAATGAAAAAAGTGATTAGATTTGGTAACATTGAATTGACAATGATAATATTCCAGTAGGTCAAACTTTCCTCAGTTCTAATTACAAAAATAAAATAATATTTTCTGTACTTGCTTGAATGAATTCTCATGGAATTGTGTTTTTATTTTTACAGAAGAGAATTACAAGGAGTTGAGCGAGGCCGGGGATGTTGAAAGCAATGGGAACGCACCTGTAAGTTGACATTTTTTCACCGTTTTTATTTTACAATTTTGACGTTCTTTATTCATAATTAGAGAATTTAATGATACCTACACTAGAAGCTCTAGGAGGGTGTATTCAAGTTTATTCAAGTGTATTTAAGTTTCAGAAAATATTTTTTCGAAATCCACAACAAATAACCCTCAATGCATTGCTTCATCGTTCCAAACTAACATAAATTACATTCTATTCAAACTCATCGATCATACCATTATTCAAACAATGATAATACTTCAACCACAATGCGGATACATAGGTATACTGCAGACTACCCTCTGTTCTTCGTCCCTGATATTTTTTCCAGTTCAACGTTTTCACAGTTAAATCTCATAAACCTACCTAAACTCAGGTCAAAATGTCTGTGAAATTAATTACCAACCATTTAATCGAAACATGTATGAACTCAGCACAAATTACTTCATGTAGACGACCCGAAATTCAAACCTATATCCAAAGAAAATGTTCAATAATTAAATGTTTTGAAAATAACTGCATCCAATGGTAACTGAAAACTGGTTTCATGCAAGCAGATATTATTTGAATTTTATCTAGTTCAAGCTTACGAAAGCTATCTATCGTAATTGCAGAAATATTCAGGCCAAATGAATACTTATGTTCAATATTAATTTAATTCACCTGCATCTCATTTTCACTTTCATTTTTTCATTAGAATTTAAAAAAGTGATGGCAATTTATTCTCGAAGATAGGTACTCATTAATTTTTCTCGAAATATCGTGGTTATTCATTGGTAACGGCTATAAAGCAGGCCCAAATAATTGCTTTCATCTGACCGCAAATTAGTTTGTCTCATTATAAGGAGAAATTAATTAATTGGTCATTAATCAAAGGCATTCAAGAGTATAGTGGTCCTGAGGAGTATTGTTATTGGTCAGACAAGTACGATCAACATTTTTTGATAGATCTATCTCTACTTAAGAAACCCTGTTTTGAGCAAAATCATGATTTTCGAGGATATATTCTAAGTGGTTAGTTTCTCATTCGAATTTTTATTGATATGGTTAAAATTTTATTTTGCCAGAGAATAATAACTATACAAAACTTGTCGAATTTTTTGCCTATTGAATTGCTCGAAAGATAAAATGGAATTTTATTGAAAATTACGATATTTCTTGAAAAATATTCTGTTGAAATTTGAGTGAATTTGTATTGCACAGACAAGAGCAAGAATACAAAAGATGAAAAACTAGTTTTGTTATTCAAGTCCGAACGATTCATCGTCTATGAATTATAATGTTATTCTTAAACAAGAAAAATTCAAATGAAAACACAGCATTTTGTATGAATATTTATTTAATTTGGCAAAGAATTACAAATGAGCAATATACTTCATTCACTTGAAAAAGTTTGAATTATTTGAAATCCATGATTCAAGGTTACTGCTATTCAAGATATTAAGATATGGCATTTATGAATCAATAATGGCCTTCTAGACTCAAAACCTCAGTAGAAAATAATAGATGAATAACAGTAGAAAATCTGATAATTAGTCAAGGCTTGCTCAAATAATCTTCAAATATATATCTTGTTCTCTTAATAATTTCTTGCTAAACAACTAATTTTAACATTCGAAACAGCAAAACTGAAATTGTTATAAAAATAACGAAACCTACATTAGACCTTCACTTTCGTATTTTTGGAAAATTCGCATCGAATATCAGTAGTGGAAACCAATAAAGATCACCTTATCAAAATAAAGTAGCACATTTATGCGCAAAATTTATGAGACATTCCACATGTGATAGGAAAATTTACACGAACATCAGATGACATGATTTCCACGAACTCACTCTTTGACCAGCGCCGAATACCTGTCGTGCACCATTCTTACATAATGAGTGCCATACACCTGACCTAAAAGTGGCAGTCAGTCAAAGTGACCACTCCTCCAAGAGACTGGAGTGTACTGTGTACTCCCAATCCATTAACAGACTGCACTGTAGTGAACAGTACTGAGATGAAGTCATAATATCTGAAAGAAATTTAATTTCGAAAGGTTATTTAAATTAATAAATCAATTTGGTAATACAAAAAAGCTAAAAGTTATAGGTAATTGGTTCCTCAATCGAATATCTATTTTTTGAATATTTTTCTAACTATAACATTTATATGGTTGAAATTGATTCTTAGTGAATATTAGCTATACAAAGAGTGTCAAATTTTTTGCTTATTGTATAGCTCGAAAGATAAACATTTTTTTTATTATCGAAATACATTCTGTCAAAATTTTAATGAATTTGTATTGTATAGAGAACAGCAGATGTACAAAAGAAAGGTAGATCTTTCGGAAAAGGAAAAATTGTTTTCTTATTGAAGTTAGTAGTCTATGATTTAAATCGATTAAATAATATTATTTTGAAAGAAAAATAGAAAATTCCAAAAAAATTCAGCATCTCATATAATTATTTATTCAATCAGAAAAAAATACAAATGAGCAAAATATTTCGTTCACTTGAAAAAGTTTGAATTATTTGAAATTCACGATTCGAGGTAATTACTCTTCAGCAAATTGTGGTGAATATATGGCAATGGCATTCATGAATCAATAATAGCCTAGTAGACTCGAATCCTAAGTAGTAAATAATAGATATATAACAGTAGAAATTCTTCGGAAATTTAGTCACGGCTTTCCTCGGATAATTTTCAAATATATCTTAATTTTTCTTTTTCTAATTTCATTCTAAACAACTAATTTCAAAATTCGAAACAGTTATAGACCGTAAAATTCCTATTTTTCGAACAGTTTCAACGAATATCAGTAGTTCACGAAGTGAAAACTAATAACCTTATCGAAATAAAGTACCACATTTATGCGCAAAATTTATGAGACATTCCACATGCGATAGGATAATTTTCACTACCATTGGGTGACCTTATTTCCACGAACTCACTCTTTGACCACCGCCGAATACCTGTCGTGCACCATTCTTACATAATGAGTGCAATACACCTGACCTAAAAGTACCCAAAAGCGGCCGTCAATCAAAGTGACCACTCCTCCAAGAGACTGGAGCGTACTCCCAATCACTAGCAGACTGCACTGTAGTAAACAGTGCTAAGTACTCTCAACAAGCTCACCTTGACTAGACATCAAAGCTGGAAATGTTCTCTGTTTGACAATCACTCTATCAATTCATAATCAAGAGGAGTGTTGTATACAAACAAACTGCTGCGGTTGATGACTACACCTCGCTATGTCCGGTTCAGATAATTGAAAAGTTATGAAAAAATTCACGAACTGAATTTAGACAATTAAGAGTAAAGTGTCTCGACGATTTTTTTGTGATTTTAGTGTAGTTTTTCTGGGTATAGATGACAAGTGCAAGAATGGAAGTTAGTGAGGCAAAATCCGACGATAAGGTAAATTTAAAAATAAGGAACATTTAAATAAAACAGTCAAGTATTTCGTTGTTGGTTACAAGACAAATTTGAAAACTATATTTTAGTTATCATGTTTTATTACAAATCGAAAGTCCAAATATTTAATATATTACAGAAGATTAAAAACCTCCCTTCAATTATGAAAGTGATTAGGATTCAAAATTGTTTTTATTTCAGAGAATGTAGATTATGAAGGAAAGTGTTAACTTGATTCTTTATTTACTGAAATTACTAACAAAACTAGAAACCAAGATAATACCATTCATTGAAATGTCTTCAACTTAACATAATTAAAAAATAATGGCATGTTAAATTGTTAATAAATGGAAAGACAATCATTAATAATTGAATTTTTTTCACTAATTATATCATTTCTTGTTTTCGTCTTTCGTTTTTTAAATGACATTCATTCAAGAGTTCAGTTCCTGGTTCGTACAAAGCATTCCAGAGGTATCAATAGAACGCAATAGTGATTTCATGACATCATTAACACTTGGCAGGGGATTTTCCCTTTTTTACCTGCGGTATTTGTGTTAAACTGATGTCACGTGATCAATTGTGGCATGAATTCCTTGAAGGTTATTTCGAATGAAATATTCCGAAGAAGTAGCTGCAAATAACTCCAATGGAAATCAATTGACTTCTGGACATGTGACCTACAAATAAATACGAAGACTACTTATACAAATTCTATTATGTTGATATTGATCTCTGCGGTAGTTAGCTCAATTTCCGTGGGATATATTTTCATTCTGTATGGAAGTTGCGTTGTTCTTAGTGTAGGTTTTTGATGGTAAGATAATCAAGTTCCGCATCAATGAACATCTAACTTTCCAAGTAGGAGAAACGAACAATTAAGTTTAAATATCTACAAATTAAGTGTAGCTACACAAAAATCGGAAATATATGGAGAAATACTGATAGGATTGTATTACTGTATACAGTGCGCGTCAAAATTGTGGAACGAATTCATTTTCTGAGAGAAAAAATATTTGGCAACAAAATCCTGAAACAGGTCGATTTTTGTTTAACTTCTACCAAATTTTCATGCATTTTTGAAGAATTTTTATTGCACCCTATGCCCTCCCTGAAAACCCTTCAAATTTTTTTACTAGGGAAAGTGGGCACTTTTTTGGTAAGGTCTTTGTATCCTTTTTTCATGAAGAAAACTGTTATATTGATTTTCTTTCGGTGACAAATTTCATCAGGTACCATCGTCTCAAAGTAACTGAGCCATGACAAAGTACACATAGTATAAACACCTTTAAACCAACTAATTTTTGAACGAAAAAATTATTGAAAATTTTTGCACGTCTGTAAGGAGGAAACAAAGGCCTGGCCAAAAAGGTACCACATGAACCACTTTCCTTATTAAAAAATGTAGAGGGTTGATGGGGACGGCACAGGGTGCAACAAAAATCCTTCGAAGATGTATGAAAATACATTTACACTTAAACCAGCTGCAGCAATAGGACCTGAAGGTCCATTAATATCAATATTCAAAATTGTTGTAATTTAACAGGGTGTCCCAGAAAATGTGGGAAATCTCTGGAATTCAGATAGAACATAAAAAATAAGATGACAAGTTCCCATTTTTATTTGTCCAGCGGCCCTCCCTACGAAGATAGGACCTCTTAAATGACGCCACTGGAAATTCATTTTAGTGGAATAAATTTTATTGACTTACTTCTTTCATTTTTTTTACAAAAACAGTTCATTTTATCGACACTAAACAAGAGTACCTTTTCTTTAGCTTAATGTTCAAGGTATCCAAATTTGTTTTTTTAGCACCTTATCATACAGGGTGTTTAAAAATGTAAGCATTAAAATGTACAACCCAGTCCGCCCCTGGTAAACTGAACAAGCTAATTGAAATTTGAGTGCGGTGATTTAAGAGGTCCTTAATACTATTACTCATATCAAATTTCCATCAAATTATATCGAGTAGTTTAAAACTTGTTCCATTAAAATGGATTTCCAGTGGAGTCATTTGGGAGGTCGTATCTTCATAGGGAGGACCGCTAGGAAAAAAATTAGGGGAATTTGTCATCTTGATTTTTTTTATTCTATCTGAATCCGAGAGATTTCCCACATTTTCCGGGACACCCTGTATGAATCCAATCCAGATCAATAACACCGATTCGATCATCAATTCATCAGTAAATCTAATCTTGTTATTTTTCAAGACAACCTAACTCAAAAAAAGTACACAAAATATTAGCGTTTTTCATCAAAGAAAGAGCAAACGAATAAATAATAAAATTTTAGGAAATGGTTTGTTTCTTGCAAGTTCCAACGGTATGATTGAAATTTACAGCAATCAATAATTTCAGCTCAATATCAATAATTATTTCTTCGATGGCATTTCCAGCTATTCCCGAAAAAAATCATTTCAATTTCGTTGTCAGGTTTTTCAGGAAAAAATTATTGAATCACCGAAATAAGGCGGTTGCGGTGTAACGTAAGTGTTAGCATTAATTTGATTGGTTGAATGTTGAATCGCCGTGTTCAACGAAGCAAACTGGTTTTCAATCGTCATCCCCACTAATAAATAATGCTTGCTCTTAGGTACGTCATCATAGTGCGACGTTCGAACTTCAATTAGAAATTAATTAGGTAATTTAAGTGAATAATTGGATATGTATATATTTGACACAAGTCTTAATGCCCTCACATGAAAAAACTGTATATCTAAATACGATTTTTCGAAAAATCGTGTAAGTACACCTACTTTCACTAAAATATGTTTACTAGGAATGTCTATTGTTACGCACTGGTAAAGGACACGTATTCATTCCCAGCTCATTCGCCATTTTGCACCTGCCGAATAACGTCGTTGATAACCTATTATCACCTTAGTTTTATACTAAACTATGAACATGTGGAATGAAATTCATTCATTAATATATTAAGTGCTCTGCAAATGCTAATTTAGTTTATTTTTCACCAAAATTGGTAAATCCTGTTACTGATACCCAGTCGTTATTTTTCATTTTTGGAAATATCTATTGAAAAAATTTTCAAGATCTTCGGTTTTTTCCTACGAAAGGTCAACGCACAAAAGACCTTATTGTTCGCAGTGCAGAAGGGTAATCAAAAATTTGGGACTTCCAATTGTGTCACCTGATAATTTCATGCATCAAACAACTGATGCTAAGTTTGAGTGGATAATACTCTTAAACAATTTCAATTGTACCTACCAACAAAATTGTAAATATTTACTGGGAGAGATAAGAGGAAGCTTTTATGAGAAATTAAATGAATGGAAAGCAGCAAAAGAACACCAATGTGTATATATTAGTTGAAATTGTAGATAGAGCATATTCTTCTGAATTGAATAAAATAGATCATTTATTTTGTAGAAATGAATTAGTGATGAAGATTACTGATTGCTGAGACGTCTAAAGAATGCAAAAGTGTGGAGAGCGTTCTAACGCGAAGTCGAAAGCATGAATAACTTGAAAATTATTAGTCCCATTACATTTATTTTTAGTTCAACTTTGCCATTCAAATTTCATCTTTCTGGCTAAAATTCCGAAACTTCAAACTATGAATAAGATCGCAAAAAGTTATAAGAAATAAATAATGCTATCACAGAGTAAAGACATTGTTATACATTATGTGGAAAGTCATATGGACTTATAAGCATTCACTGTTTAAGTAAGATAATATTATGAAGCAAATTAATACGACAAAGGAGTTTAAGAATACCTAATGAATATGAGCTAATTAATAATGCGGAAATGTATGTTAAAACTATGAAACCGTCTGTTTTACCCACCTATTGTAAAAAAATGATATTTTTTTAATGCTTAAGAAACGCTCTGTTTCTGATAAAAGTGAACCTGTCGTTATTTTAATGTCATATAAGTTGATAACTAATTGCTCAGATATCGACGTAATTTTTGAGTTAATTATGACATATCTACAGATAACCTTAACAGTTTTTAGCTCAAGATAAACAGAGGTGTAATGACAATTAATCATTACCTGGTTTTATAACTTTTCAAGGGGTTTATCATTCAGTTCTCAATGGTTGCATTGACAGAATTGTAACAACATTTTCTCAGATTCAATATGAATTCGTAATGCTTGATTCGAAAATGTTTCAAGAATGAAATCAAAGAATATTTGTAATTCAAAAAACATTCGATCGATTGGATCCATCAACAAACTCAACCGCGATATTGTGACCCTACTCATAGCTTGAGAATTTCATGACTATAGCTCAGTCACTTCGAAATTAAAATTTTTTTCAAGCGGTCTGACTAAAATTTTTTGACCTTTGATTCTGTATCCTAGAAGGAAGCGCGCAAAATCAATTAGTAGAGAATACTCGAAATGCGCAAGGTCGAAATCATCTCTTTCATTGTCGTTGTTAACAAAAAGTCGGGACAATTCAAAACCACATTTAAATCTCATTAATTATTTCCTTGACTAGTTAATGAAACTTATTATTAAAATTCCTTCAATTTTGAAGAAGCTGCGCATTATTAGGATGTGGTCAGCTAATTCTAACCCTGCTGTCAATCAGCTCAATCTCGCAATTAAAATCCTTTTTATAACTATTTAATAACAGGATACGCTTGTACTGAATGCATTTTAAATAGAGATAATTATAATGAAGACCGTTCCTTTGTGCTGTTGTCCAAGTCCAACATGCCGATAAAACACTAAATAGGTATACAAAGTACTCTTATACATAAATTCCAGTTTAATTTTCAACTTGTTACACCTCCAATATACATAGTTTGATCTGATAAGGCATAGATAATGAGATCATTTTTATTGGAAGCTACTCGTATATTATCCATTGCTTAATGATATACAGGACGTCGAAAAAGTATATTGATCAGAAAAATGTTAGATGGGTTATTTTGGGTGACTTTTCAATTAAGTTTATACATAAATTCAGTCGAAAATATAGTTTTTTATATATGGTATGATGGCAAAATCTTTGAACAAATAATCGAACTAACTATATCATTCTGAGTTCTTCGCCTAAAATATTTTCAAGTCGACAGTGTTGCCACTTCTATCTCAAACACATATCTACTTTCTTGTATCAAATGGAACTCCGATATTTTCATTTATGTATCGATTCAATACCGAATTCGCAATATAACCCACTAAAAAAATTTTCTCTGCTATGCACTATTGCCAAGTTATTCACAAATTCCTGAAACTTTTGACATCTGCATTGCCATTTTAGAAATGCAATATCTCAATTATTTTTTATGCGAACGGAACCAAACTCAGCAGTCTCGTTGTAGAGAATCCATGCATTTATGTGGTACATTCAGTATTTTGATACATCGTAAGGTTTTTCGAAGATTTTTGCTTCAAAAATGTGAAATTTAAAATGAAATATTTCGAGATTTTCAAATGGCAACCCCATATTTATTTTACAGCATTCGATTCGAAATAAAGAATGAATGGCAGTTTCCTTTTACACTGATCATTATGTTTATTACTCTTCTACGAACGGATATTTCTTCTATTGTGTTTGAAAATGTTTTCTAGCGTTCTAATCAGAATTCACTTGAAAATCACTGTTGGTAGAATTTTCAGAGAATGATATATGTTTTTTATCCTTTGAATGGGCAAATTTCTTACATCGTGTTCAAATTTTTTTTAGGCCGAAAATTTTATAGATTAAAATATCCTTACTTAGTACACCACTATAGAGTACACACAGTCGGTTTTCATCTTAATGAAAACATAACTCCCATAAATACAATTTTTCAAATAATAGTCCGATCACTAAACATAATAACGGGTTATCCATTTCGCTGTTTCAAAAGTATACGGCTGGAATTCGATATCTGTCAAACGAAGTTTTTAAAAAAAAATTTTTTTGTTTAGTTGAAAGTCTGACATTTATGAAAATGGATCGCTTGACTATCGCACAACGCATGAAATTGTAAAAACCTAATACAAAAATGGCGATTCTGCCACAGCCACATATCGTGCTTTAAGAGCAGATTTTGGTTTACATAATCGTCCAACTACGCAAGCAATTGGTAAAATTGTGAAGAAATTTGAAGAGACTGGATTGGTTACAGATATTGTAAGCCCGGTGCATCATCGTTTTGCTCGTACCACTGAAAATATCGCTACTGTAAGTGAAAGTGTTGCCGAAGACCCAAATCTGTCGATTCCTCGTCATTCTCAGGAATTAGGACTGTCTTACGGCACATTATGGCGTATTTTGCATTAAGATCTACACCTACACCCAAATAAAATCCAGCTCACACAATAACTGAAGCCAGCCGACCATTCACATCAACATCGTGGATACGTCGAATGGGTGCTTGAACAACCGGCGGTGGACGGCGATATCAACTGGCCACCAAGATCATGCGATTTGACACTGCTTGACTTTTTTTGTGGGGCTACGCGAAAGACCGTGTTTATGCAGATAAACCTTCAACTCTTGAGTAGTAAAAACCAATATTCGTCAAGTTATGGCTGAGATCCGTCCAATATGTGTCAAAAGTGGTCGAAAATTACCTCAAAAGAATCGATGCTTGCAACAATTCGGGTGGTTGTCATTTAAATGATGTAGTGTTCACACAAAGTCAACGTTCAAACTTCATAATAAAAAAGAAATATCATGATAAAAAATATTTTTTATGTGTTTATTTACGTTTACTTTTGAAAACGCAAAATGGATAACCTATATAATCCGAAAACGAACATTTCACCTGTAACGAGAATTCTATTGCTACATCCTTTCAACTGGGTACTCATTTGTTAAAATAATAAACTACATCTATATCCAATATGAATAATTAATGAATTGGAAATAATATCTAACCGATAAAATTTAGCGAAACCTCAAGGAGAGTGAAATCAGCGAGTATTTAACTTGGTCAGTATTTAGGTCGATTTTATAAACTATTAATTCCATGCCAATGACAGCAGACAATTTCGTCAATTCGGATAGCCATGTCGGGTTTTTTATGTGAGTGAACTCTGTGCGAATTCATCAATCCCGTGATGATTTTTATTTTAATCTCCGATCACCTATAATCGTTTGTCGGCCTGTTGCGACAATAAAATTTCATCATCTCAATTGATCCGTAGGAATTAGCAAGCCTGCATGTTCCTCTCTAAATGAATGAGTTTGTACATTGTATGATGATTTATAGATAAGTCTGACATTCTGTGTTGTTTTGGTATTCAACCCACCTATAATGGGTCTGTTTTTTATTTTATTATTTCATTATTAATTTTTCTCCCAATTAATATGCAGCTTGAGTAAGTGCGACAAAATCAGGAGGTAATTCTGCAGGAAAAATAATTCCCCTTCGATCATATAAGTAGATGAGAAAAGTAATTTGATAAATAAAACATATTTAATATAATTTCTCTATGGAACCATTAACTACCTGAAAAAATAATATTTCAATGGTATACAGGGTGTTTCTGAATTGATGCGAAGATTTAAGGGGATGATTCCCCTGAATATTTTATGAAAGAAAGTTCCCATAAATGTAGTTCTGGAAAATGCATTGTTTCCAAGATACAGGGTGTGAAGAAGAAATCTCTTCTGCTTTCTTTTCGTGTGGGGTGCCGTATTTGTCGTTACTTCAACACATTATGTAGTAGAGAATTACCTCAAGATGTTTTATTTTTTACATAAAAACAGAGCCCCACAGAAAAAAACGTTTGAGAAATTTTTGTCATAAATTGAACTAATAATTCAAAAATAATTGTAAGTTCGAAAATCTCAGTGGCGTACCACTTTTTCAGTCAGTTTCTACGTAAAACATCAACATCCTGTATCTTGGAAACAATGCATTCCGGAACTACAGTCATGGGAACTTTCTTTCATAAAAATATTCTGAGGAATTATCCCCTTAAATGTTTCGCATCAATCAGAAACACCCTGTACATTGCGTTTGCCGAGAGAAAACATTTTGCAGTTTGTTTTTTGCTGATTTTTTCTTCTCAAGCCTTAATAGGTGAAGATTTTCGAGAGTATGTGTGTGTTTCCCCCCCAACTTCCACGCTTATGAAAATAGTACGGTTTCTGATACGCGCCTTCTAACCGCCAATATTTTCTTCACAGAAAAGGCTGTTAGGTTAGGTCATAGGCTCTTAAGTCGACTGTTTTCGAGAACTATCAACTTTTATGTTGAAAAAAATGATCAATTTCTGAAATCTTTTTTACCAAGAGTCAACAAATTAACCATTGATTTCAATATAAAAGTTGATTTTTCTCGAAAACGGTCGACTTTAGAGCGTAGAACGAGGGGAACTTTTTTTCTAGTAGAAAACCCTGACGTTTCGAAAACTGTACCTTTTCATTATAGTAAAAGTTTGGGGAAAAACTCCCACTTATCTTTGGAAACCTTCACCAATTAAAACTTGAGAAAAGAAATTAGGCGAGAAACATATAGTCCGTTCACGAAAGGTTGAGCACATAGTAGCCGTTTCTTTATTTATCTGAAGTTGGCAGTATTTACTGTCATAAAGTAAGATAAAGTCAACGTTGCCAAATGTACTCGGCCTCGTCCGACGAGCTTGCGAGTTGTCAGATAACTCTATGCAATATTGACAACATTGCGTATCAATCTGAAAAGAAAATAAAGAACCTAAAATTTAATATACACAGTGGAATATGCCAAATTTCCATGGCCAACCGACGGCTCAACCTTTCGTGAACGGAGTATAGCTCAATACGATTAGAAAATGCATATGACTTTTTTCTGTACGATATGAGGTATCGGAGATATTCATAAGTATCTAATTTTTCCGAAAAAAAATCGAGATAACAGTTGCTAAGTAATATTTTGACGAAAAGCGAGAGTAGACTTTTGGCAACAAAAATTCGAGTCGAACACGAGGATTTTTGCTCTGCACGAATGCTTTTTGTTAACAAATATTACTTTGCATTGTGTTTTTTCGATTTTTTTCACAGGAAAAATTAGATGCCTGAATGGTATAATATTTGACAGGCTATTTAATGAGTAACAGATTATTTCGCATCAGCATGCATTATGCAAAGGTATCAATTTGATAAAATCTGCTTAGTTCTGCCGCGGGTAAACTCCAATAAACTGCTGACAGCTCCTGCCAAACAGTTCTTCCACCTCACCTGGAAACCATTTGTAATTCAAAATTTGCGCCTTTCTGATTGATGTAAATTACGACGAGGGAATAAGTCGCAAAAAACTATCATCTTTTCAATTCCAACACCCTGTATCTCGAAAAGGCTGCATTTTAGAGCACATTTTAATTTAGTTGATTGCATTCTTTCATACATACTGGGTGAAAACAAATAGCAATTCTGCACCATCATCCTTCAATCCCAATCCCATCAAATATGATGCAATAACTTGTAACCAAAAACAATCAATAGATAAATTCCCATGTCATGTCATCCTCATCAACAGATGGTACCTATCCATCAAATGGGATGACTTTCTCTATTCGCGAACCGCTAAAACGACCAGGAACTTTTATAAGGCTATCGACCCATTGGTGATTCCAATAGGCATGAAAACATACAATGAGTTTGCGCAATTTAAAAATTGCAAGGTTAAATGGTACCTACAATTAGTACAGTGGATACTTAAAAGCTGATCGTCTTGTAGTGCTACAAGACGGTAGTAGTATTCCATTTTCGGCGGAAGTGTATCAGTTCCGACAAGTTTTCATTTTTTTATACCTTGTCGATATGAAGACCGATTTCGTGAAATTAAATGTTGTTCAAGTTTGTTCGCACTGCGATTCTGATACTGCCGGAAAATTGGATAATTCAAGAAATGGTGAAGAGAAAAGGGCCAATGGAAATAATGTAGAAGAGGGGGAAAACAGCCGTCGTATATTCTCAAAGTAAATCAAATGTAAATATTAGTAACATTAAGATATGTTTTATTTATCTCTATTTAATCTTTTTTGGGGATTTTTTGTCTTGAATTGGGAACTTAGATTTTTGTTCATCATTGGTAGAAGGAAAAAATGATCTTAAATTAATATAGAGTTGATGAAAATGTAGTAATTTGAAATCAAAATTTATAATTGATAAATTAACTTCAATATTAAATATTATAGACCTGGAAATATTTTGTCACTTGACATCGATAATCAGATAAAAACTTCTCTTCCTCAATATGTCAATTAGTCTGTCAGATTTTTGAATTTGAACATATAGTGCTTTCATTTTGAATCGGTGTGGTAATTATTTAACTTTGTTGATATAAGAACACCAAAAGATGAATCGTTTTATTATTGTTGCTGTTCATCATATATTCTGTCGTTAATTTATCTTGCCAAAAAACATTCGAGCTTTTTCTTTTATCAGATAAATTTCTCTTCAACTCAAAGTTTTGCCAATCACTAAATTTGCTCGAAAAACTGACATCAGATAAAATCGCTCCACCTTCGGTGTCGCGATTTTATCACGTCAGTTTCTCGTAAAATTAGTGATTAGCAAAACTGTTTCGTTGCAAAGAGAATTTATCCGATAAAAAAAAAGCTCTTGTGTTTTTACTGTTGAAAAAACTTTTCAGCGCTTTCATGAATGCCGTTTATCAATTTTTCGTTTAGTAGGGTTTTTTTTTCTAGATTTCAACACACACAGCAGTAAATTTGATTCAAATAATTCAAGCGATATTGAAGAAATTAGGGTATTTGTAAATATATTGAGAAAAGGTTTTGAGTATTGCATCATACTAGAAAAAAATAGCATATCTATTTGCTCAATTAGTTGATTTGGTTTTGAAGTGAAAATATATTCATTGGAACTATATGTTCGAAAATTAAAGAAAAAATCTCATTTTTGCGCACTTGTTTGAACTTCATAGGTACCATTCATAGATAGGATGATGCAACACACAAAGTAATGATGAATGGGAGCGCATTGGATTGAAGAAGCTATACGAATTTATATTAAGATAAGGTTCATTGTGTGAATTTCGATATTTGATGAAAAAACTAATTGATTAATAATTAATCAAGCCAAGGAATTTCATGTTATGCTCGTATTTTCCGAATATAACATGATTTTTTTATGAGGATGGTAGAATAACGGCCTCATCTGATATAAAAAAGTATCATTATCAAAAATTAATCTGGTAGAATGAATTTATCTTGAGTGAAGTTGAATTGATATAACGCAGGGGTTTATTGATAAACGGAAAAAGGCAACGATGGTCCCGAAGATACTATAGTTTATGGGTCTTTTAAGTTCCATAATCGAGGTATAAGGTATCAGTTTTGTTGATTTCTTTGAAATGGAATAACTCACGAATCACCCAGTATATTAATATGATATTTGATCCACACATTCTATACTACTTCTACACAATCGATCTAAGTATCAACTACCTGGCAAATCCAGTTTGGATTTGCAAAAGTGTTTATGCATCTAAATCCTCGAAATTTATCAGTTTTTATTCATTTTTGAAATCTGCTTCAATATTTGAAGGCGGAGCAAAAAACTCAAATAATTAATTTTTCCGCAAATCCCC
>JACDNR010000029.1:0-53061 GCA_013421045.1 Propylea japonica | reverse complement strand
GCCAGTCATCAAATAATGACAGTTGAGAAGGAGGATTGTATCCTGTCAAATGGCTAAAAGCCAAACACAGGCTAATCATTCTCCTCTTCAACGAAAGCAGTGTCCTGTGAGAAAGCCAGTGAGGAGGTGTAATTGCTTCTTACCAAGATCCAATATCTTTTGGATCTTGCTGTTTCAAAGTTCCAAGGAACTTAGTGGAATATCCATCCCTGGGAGAGTCCGCCAGAATTTTCCCTCTCGGCTTCTCCCTTCTCCGAAACTCCTTCTTATAGGTACATTTACCTATACCACAGAAGGGTTTCTTGGCACATGACATTCGTGCGCCCTCTTTGGCAAGTGTATTGGGCCTCTTCGTTTCCTTGATTCTCGAGTGGCCGGAACCCAGATTAAAAAGACTTATTTTTTCTTGCCTACCTCATTGAGTTTGTTCTGGCACTCCCCAATCATCTTAGTCGATGACGTAGGAGCTCATGCTTTAATAGCATCTTGACTATCTGAGTGTATGGCTATATTCCACTTCTTTCTAGATTTATATCTAGAATGAATATAGTATAATTAATAATCTTACGTAGATAGTTCAAGTTATGTTTAATTAATTCTAATACCTATTTCTTTTAATTTTCAGTCAACTTTAACTCACAGAGTAACAGCCGAAGAAATGCGAGATCATCACGTGACCGATTTGGACGACCACAACAGCACTGATGATCACATTTTCAAACCAATAACGAAACCCTGTGTCCAACAAGATTGGGTTTTACTAGCTGCAGCGATTGATCGTATTTCCTTCTGTTTCTACTGTTTTGTTTCTTTGATTATGGCTGTGGTCTATGCGTTGTGATTAAACTATATTACATTTCAACTTTATATGTGTGAATCTTTCGAAATATATTGTACTGAGAATTTTGAGTTAAGAAAGAATAAAATCATCAAAAAAGTGCTTCAAAATTATTCTCCATCCTAAATAAAAACAGTTCAAAAAGTCGCCAATAACATATCACAACTTCATCCAGTCAAAAAAAATATAGTCCGTTTACGAAAATTTGAGCCGTCGGTTGGGCCATGGAAATTTGGCATATTCCACGGTTTATATTTAAATTTTAGTTATTTTGTTTATTTTATTGTCAGATTGATGAGCAATGTTGTCAATATTGAATAGAATTCTCAGATAACTCGCAAGCTCGTCGGACGAGGCTGGGTACATTCGGCAAACGTTGACTTTGTTTTACGTTATGACAGCAAATACTGCCAACTTCAGATAAATAAACAAACGCCTACTATGTGCTCACACTTTCGTTAACGGACCTTAGACAAAGGAACTGATTATAGATTTGATCTGATTGGCGCACCCATGTAGCCCGATGTCATTCATAAACATCTTACAGCCAAATGTAGATTATAAATTCCATGGTCCCTCACTTCGTTCGTTAGTAACCTGAGTGTCATATCTGTATTATTCTGTGAATTACATCACAAGAAGAAAAAAACCAGGACTATTGCTTCTTTCTATATTTAATACGTTATACCATTTCAGAAACTAAGTGATTTCAAAATAAAAACCTTTTGAAAAAATAACCTTTAATAAAAAAAATTACATTACATAAAAGAAGGAGAATCCTCCTCCCAAGGATTCATCTTGCCATCCAACAACTCACAGAGCTCTCACATAATTTCAACAATACTTCTCCCCAATTCTCCTTTGAAAACACCTTGTATATTGGTGCCTTTCACTTGCTAGCACATCTGCCAGCGGCCACGCACTCCTGGTGCAATCCTGACTTTGACAGTACGGTATACAACAAAATCACCACCTCACTCCGGTATGCAAATAGATCTTAAATACTCCCAGTCCCCACAGGTGGTCAACCAACCATCTGGAAGAGCAGAACATTGTACAGCAGAGTTTTGGCAACTTTACCCAGTGTTCAGTAGTAAGTTTCCACCGTTCACATTCTGTTTTGTACTGGATTGTCTATGCTGATAAGCTACTTTTTCCGGGAAAGGAGCAGAATCTGGTACCACTTCTGGTGGTTGGGGTTTACTCTTGTACTTTTGGAACCATTCGTTGAACGCTTCATGGGCTTCTAAGTAAACTTTGTAACTCAAATGTTCCTTCAATATCCTTTCAAGATCCTTATTGGTATTGTCGGCCATCAACCTTTCCAGACCTTCGCTTGGTATCTTATTAAAAGCTAGTTGAGCAGCATCAATTTTCGATAGGGTTTAAAAACGTGAAAATCATGGCATTGCTTTGAATCAAGCCTCTGCTGCTTGTTCATCATAAAAACTACCCAATCCAGGCATGAAATTTTGAACAAGTCGTTTTGAGTCAGCTTAGTCATCAGGTTAGCCTGATTCTCCATTTCTTGGGTCTGTTCCTTACGTTTTCAACTATCTTTTTGGTAATCTCGAATACGTTCAATTCGAAATCCTCAGCATATTTCAAAGCGGCTCGACGTTCTTCGTTCTCAACGATTTCTTCCAAACACTTTGCGTATAAACAATTTTGGAGGTTACTGTTGACTTTGCTCAAATAAAAGGCAACCAGACGTGTTTCTCCAAGTTTCCACAATCTCTTCACGTATTGTTCAATACATATTTCCACAATATCTCTACTGGGCAATGGCCAATCTGGTCCAAGAACAACATTAAGTGAGTGGCAAAACGTACGAAAGAAGTTGTGGCTTTGGCATCTACAACCCACTCTTTCACACAACTTCAGCAAGTTTGTTTATCTCGTCTAATATTATCAACTTCTGAATAATGTGATCTGGAGATCTGGCTTCTTTGGCAACATTGGCTGGACTGGTTGACTTCCAGTTTTTCGAAAAATCTCATTGAGAGACATTCTTTGGTCCCAGAACCAATCGGGCAAAGGTGCATATTCTCTGTTTACATTCTCTCTTATTTCGGATTCTACTCGTATGTCACCATTTGAGCGTAAATACGCCCATAAATAATCTTCCCAGGTCTTGCAGGCAGGAAGGATAGACGCAAGAATCCCAGAGTATGCTGCGATCGCAGCTTTTTCTTCCAACCTTAGGTACTCTTTCTTACAGTACTGGATTGCCATCAATTTCCAGATGTCCCTAGATGGGTTTCCCGAAGTTTCATAGTACTCTCCTTCTTTTAAATCACTGCAATCATAAGAAACATATTATCGAACGAAAAATACTTTTCTAAAATTTGGTTATATAATTTATAATTTGAGGAAAAACATCGGTTGACTACTTAGAACTAAACCTAACCTATTTTTCTAAATGAACTGAAGTTCAGGCCGAAAGAAATCTGATTAGTTTGAAAATGTATAAAGAAGTTCAAAGTAGCAAATGAAAATTAAAATGAACCATATCTTTCTAAAAGCACTGACGTGAGATGAGAGCATACTTGTGTATAAAGACAATATTTGTGAGAAAGAATGTTTGAAATTAGAAAATTTTCGCTTCAAATTAACTGAGTAATTAGATGATAAAGAAAAGCTTACTCATTCTTCATTTCCTGATCAAAGTCCATAATATTATCCAAATCAATCTGCTCATCTATCTGTATATTTGGATTATATATAATACATTCCATCCTTCTAAAAGCGCTGCCCTCAAGCATGACCACTTTGACATGCAGATCTCTTGAGCTTCATTCCCATTTTACCACACGCGAATCTTATTGAAAACAATTGACACAGCATCTTTTCATCCTCCATATCTAGATCGTGTAAAGGTAACGTTGATAATTTGGGGCATCAGGATCTAATTTATTCACCACTTTCCTACTACTACTGAAAGCAATGGTTTCAGCTGATTTCAATTGATGGAGAGTGTTTTCCCAGCCACTTGTATGATCTGGATAGTCGGATACTAATTTATCCTCTTCAGAGCTACAATTTTCTAACCAATCTATGACTAACTGTGTTTCCCTAAGTAAACTGTCTCTTTTGAACAAACCTTCAACACAAAGTTTCTCGCTGAGACCAGTATAAGATTGTAATATTGTGTCATCATTTACAAGGTTCCTAACAGCTAATCTATCTTGATATAAACAAATAGTAACCTCCAAGTATTCTTTTCGTTTATAATTTGTCTTCTTCTTCAAGGTATGAAATGGCTACTTTTGATTTCAATCCCTCTATAACATTAACAGCATCTGAACAACATCTAGCAAGATCAGCTAGGACTTCCAAAATTCCCTGGCTGCCAGAGAAATTCTGAAGTATTTCGAAAAATTCAGTATTCAAATTTTCCAACGTGCTTTTCCATGGGTTTGAATTCTGTATAATTGAACCACTTATCGTTTCATTTTTGTTTAGTAGATCTCTCATTGTATCATCATATGGCCCATAAATGATTTTTCCTGCATCAACCGCTCCATTTCATAGGAGTCATGGTGAGAGAAAGGTCCACATCCTTTTTTTTTCTGGGAACCAATAGTTTTAAACAGTCCTCTTCCGCTTGATGAAGTGGCATCTTCCAAAAATCTAACTGATCTTTCTAAATTATTTTCCATTGTATCTTAATAATATTATAATTCAACTTAACCTAAAATTCTTCCGGCATCCAAACATGAATGTTGGGGTTTTTCATTCTTTATAGTTGGTGGTACTACTGGTTCTTTTTTATGCGCGAAATTAACATTTTAATTATCTTTAAACAATGTTATTATTTTTATATGAAATATTTAAATTCAATATAATTTTTCGAGATACCTAATCCTCGACGTGTGTAAATTTTCCAAATGATGATAAAATTTTCGGAGACCTACACAGAAGAAACAAACTTGTCTCTGCTCTGCATGGATGATTGAAAATTTGGTTTCATTCTATGATTTTTCTGTAAATTCAAAATTATAAATAAACGATAAAACTGAAATAAACCAATTTTTGAAAATCGGAAATATGGATATGAAAAATGTAGAAATAAAAGCTGCTATCAAAAACATGGATAAATAGAATGAAATTATTACAAATATGGGATTGGAAGCGAAAGTAATAAAACAACACGATATTTTTTTCAAATCCAACAACGGTAGATTGAAAATGAGGAAGTTTGAGGTACTGTTCATGTAATGAAGAGCAATGAAAAAATAGGTATTAAATTGATTAATTTTCAGGATAATACCGGAGAACTAATTTTTTATGATCGTAGTGATACAGAGGGACCAAACTATGCTCATACGATAAATTGAGTCTTCTTGAAAAGACTTCGAAGATCTATCCAAAATTCTAGAGCGTTCCTTAGGCATTTTAGGAGTCGTAAAAAAAACTAGATATTTATTTTGTTAGAGCAAACTAGAATTCATATAGATGAAGTGGAGGGACTGGGAAACTTTGTTGAATAAGGTAAGAATTGATTACAACATTCTGCTCCTAATGTTTCCAAGATGGCAAGCAATAAGATTTGAACATGTGGCTGCCATGACATAGTGTTTATTTTCATGTTTAAAGACCTTGGAACACAAATATTTAATCTTTCATTTGTTTATATTATTCTGAATTCTGTAAATTGTTGATTGCAGGTAGTTCTTAAACCAGATCAAACCATCGACGAAGGTCAACTAATTGCCAACAGGATTATGAAGACATTAGAAATTGATTCCAAAGATCTTATCTCTTGTGCTTACATGGATCTTATTAGAAATAAATAAAAATTAACTAATAAGTATATATATTTCATTTGGTTGATTTATTATCTATTTCATGAATTAATCCAACTATTTCTTTGGCCATTTCCGTATATTCATTATCAGTTTCTTCTGGTACATCTATATGATCAAATATGACACTGTTTTTGAAGTCTGATAAAATATCTATGTTGTCAATGAACTGAAAAAATATTGATTAACAAAATGAATGTGAAGATATTCACCCTATTACCTCTTTTGCCTCTGCAGTATTTTCGTTGAATTCTTTCAGAACTTTTATGTGGTCTTCATTCAAGCTTATAATTTGATCATCAGGCTTTTTATGTTTTAAAATAGTAGAACTATTCTTAGTACAGCAGTGGATTTTATCCTTCATAAGTGTTAAATTTTCAAGTTTTCATAATCCTCATTAATATCTTTATATCATTTTTCAGATGTTTCACAATTGGCATTCTGCAAAGTGTCCTCACAATTTTCAAATCCCCATAAGCTTTGAACATATTTATGTCCAAGTTTACAAAATCTTCTACTGTCTCTAGAGAAACTTCTTCAGAGTTTTCCACAGAAACTGGATTCACTTTTTACAATGTCAAGCATTTTGAAGATTCGATATAATATTTGGCACTGAAAATGAATAGGTGTCATTGTACCATTTATTCGGTAGTACATAATAGAATAATACCTGATAGCGTAGTCTAAAGTCATTCAAGGAAACCTTTCACAGCTGTGAACTTGAACAAAATCCGTATATGCTTAAAAAACTGGAAAGTGTTTCTCTAGTTAACTCTTTACAATCATCTTCATCTTGGATCAATTTGTAAAGCCATGATAATAAAAATGTTCTGTTCGAATCTTTCAATATGTCAGCAATATCTGAGCCATAAATATTTGGGTATTCGTACTTTTTCAAACATTTTTCCATGAAAAATAGGATTTCTTCCATTGTCAACGGATCTTGTTTTTTGTTATTGTCAAAATTTGAATGTTATTTTTGACAATGACATGCGCCATAGATTTGGGCCACAGAATAATAAAAATTATTTGTGCATTTCTTAAACATTAAACTGTGTGTATTCACGCAACAATCTTATTTGCAATGGTGTAATGTATTCAGTTACTTATGCTTATCCTTCTGAGAATAAATTAACGATTAATTTATAAAAGCTGATATTTTATTCAAATATCAAAGAATAAAGACTATTTAATAAAATTCTATGAATATGACCATTAACCTTGAAACGTCATTCAAAAAGTTCAATATTTATTTTTGAATTTGTTATGTGATAACATTGTTGATATTTTCAAGTGAATGCTGTTTTATCGAATTCGGAATTTTTTATTTAACAACTATTTTATTCCATATCATTTTGCAGACAATAAAAGGTATATAAAACAATAGCAATGAGGAGCCGAAGCAATTCAGGCGTACGCCTAGATTATTACCAAAGAATGGTACAAAAAATAATACTTTCACATCAGAATCCAGTAACTGGACTATTCCCAGCAGGCCCGGAGAAAAACCATGCCTGGATTCGGGACAACGTTTATTGCATTCTGTCATTTGGGGTATTTCAATGGCATACAAAAAGACAGCCGATCAAGATGAAGATAGAGCAAAAACATATGAATTGGAACAGACATGTGTGAAATTGATGAGAGGTCTCTTAATGGCTATGATGCAACAGAAGACAAAGTGGAACGTTTCAAGCAAACCCAAAACCCTTTGGACTCGTTACATGCTAAATATTCTTCACAAACAGGACAGATTGTTGTGGGAGACAACGAATGGGGTCATTTGCAAATTGATGCGGTTTCTCTGTACCTCTTGATTTTAGCACAGATGACAGCATCTGGTTTACGGTTATATTTAATTTGGATGAAGTTGCTTTCATACAAAATTTGGTATTTTATATAGAATGTGCTTACTGTACACCAGATTATGGCATTTGGGAGAGGGGCGATAAAACTAATCATGGATTACCAGAACTAAATGCCAGCTCAATTGGAATGGCCAAGGCTGCATTAGAGGCTATGAATGAATTATTTTGTTTGGGGCCAGAGGTGGACCATATAGCGTCATTCATGTTCTGGCAGATGAAGCCCAAAAATGTCAAGCAGTGCTACAAGTAATACAAGATTGTATCTTGATATATTTACTTACTTCAACTTGTTTTCAATTTACAGTCCATGCTTCCGAGAGAATCAAGTTCAAAAGAAATTGATTCTGGTATAATTTCTGTAATAAGCTTTCCTGGATTGCTGTTGATGATCCATCTTTATTCAACATACTCGAGAGACTATTTTATCCAAATTACAAGGTCGTTATGGATGCCGAAGATTCCTAGAGATGGATATATCGAACTCCCAAAGAGGTATTCATTTCATTAGCGATGTATTTCAGACTAAAACAATTGTTTTTTTAGGACCAGAAGATTGTATTATGAACCATGGGAACTAAGAATGTTTCAAAATATTGAATGTGAATGGCCCTTATTCTTTTGTTATTTGGTAATAGATCATTGTTTCCAAGGAAATAAAGAAACTGCAGCAGATTATCTGAAGCAGTTGGAAAAGGTAGGAGTCTACATAATGATCTTGTTTTACTTTTAGTTTAGTTTTATCACCCAGTAACCTTTTTTTCAAAATATTTGGCATATTGTTTTGTTATGATGTTTTGATGCCACAGTTTCAATTTGAGCACTAGTAAAATAATATTTCTCAAAAAAATCCCAATAGAATATCTTTGAATCATTGTTATTCAAGTGCCATTTCTCTTAATTAATAGAAGCCTTAATTTTTTTGTGGAAAAGAAGTGATTTTGAGTGATTCCCACTCTTATAAATACTTGGCACTGTCCATATCTTGGCTAACCTAACTCAATAATCTAACCTAACCTAAACAAACCTGCGTATAGGCACTGTTCTTATCTTAGCTTACCTAACCTAACCAACCTACATTACCGTAATATGTACTGCCACTGGCCTATTGCAGTAGTTGCATAATCTGGTTCATATTAAGAGAAATGGCACTTGAATTATGAATGATTAATAGTTATTCTTTTCGATTTTCTCGGGAAATATTGATTTGCTGGTGCTCAAATTGGAACGTGGCATCATAACGAAACATTATGCCAAATGAAACTTCTTGCGTTAAGAGTAACGCGGGCATAATGTAACAATGAAAGCGGAGAATATCAATTGATTAAAAATCAACCAATATTAAACCCAACTTCGTAACTAATCCTGTCAACACACAAAGAACATGCATAGTGGTAATATCAAACAGAGCATCCATAGATAGCTCTCGCACTTTGTTCAGAGTTCATGCATCGGAGGTAGGTGTTCGTAAGGATCCCAAGAGATGGCGTTTGGTTATGTTATCTCAGAGCTAGGCGACATTTCTTCGAATAAGGGAACCTAGAATGCCTTTCAGACGGAGCTCCTCCATACTGAAGAGCCCAAATAGGGCAAAATAGCTATCTATGGATGCTCTGTTTGATATTACTACTATGCATGTTCTTTGTGCGTTGACGAATTAGTTCCAAAGTGTGGGTTTAATATTGTGGTGATTTTAAATCAATTGATATTATTCTCTTTCATTGTTTACATTATGCCAAATATTTTTGATACTGTGCGGTAAAATAGATATTAAACCTACTTTTTCATTATTTGTCTTTGTAGATAGATTAAAGCTGAAGATGGAATCAATTAGTACCTGAATTGTATGCAGTTCCTAATGAATTTGTACATAAAGAATATGAGGAACCTGGAACTCAAGAGAGGATTCCTTTGGGATTGTGCCCCTTCCTTTGGGCACAATCCTTATATATTGTGGGGAAACTTTTGCAAGATGTAAGTACTTCTTTCCAAAGATTTCTTTGCACAATGCAAATGCCATCCCTAGCTTTTGTTTGTTGTATGCTGGAAAATCGGAAATATTTACGATTTGTATTAGTGAATTGTTAATGCAAAGAATCTAATTAAAAAAATTGCTAGGGTTTTCTGGTCCTGGTGAATTGGACCCTTTGAACAGAAGGTTGTGTTCTGAGAAGAAACCAGATGTCGTGGTCCAAGTGGTTATTCTTGCAGAAGATAATGATATTAGAGATAAACTGATGGAACATGACATTGAAGTGCAGACAATAGCGGAAGTATCTCCCATAGAGGTGCAACCTGCAAGGGTGTTATCTCATTTATATACATATTTAGGTAGGATAAGGATCATTCTGAACAACTCTTAATTTTATCAATGAAATTTCTTCATTACAGGAAGAAACAAAAAGCTAGGTTTAACTGGTAGGAAATCTAGAGATGTGGGTATTCTGAGTACCAGCAAGTTGTACGCTTTAGGAGATAAAATATTTGCCTTCACTCCTCAGGTAAGTTGAGATATTTGAATGTATTCTCCTTTGACTATAGTTTGTAGAAAAAATAATAATTATTGATTGATTCTTTTTTATTTTTCTTCTGTAAAAGGATTCATAGATAGTTACCAGAGAAATATTTTTATAAAAACCAATATATCAAAAACAGTTACATATTAAAAAAAAAAAGATGTCAAGGAAAAATTGAAGATTGTTACAAACTAAAGAATAGAATAAACTGTTGTGTAAATGTTGCCAATATTTTTATAAAATAATTAATTATGGATGATTTTATGAATTTTCCTGAAACTGCAGTTCACAGATATGTCCCAGTATTATATTGCATCTGACTATGAACTGATGATTGATATGTGCAAGAGCGAGATTAACTTTTTGAAGTCCAGCTGGCAGAATATGCTTGGAAGACCTCTTGTCACTATTGTCTGTAGAAGAATTCAATTAGGTATTGTGATTCAGTTGGTTTTATGGAAATCTAATCTCATAATATCAAAAATATTTAATTGTCGTTTTGTTTTTTTATTTGGAAGCAGAAAACACATTAACAATTAACAACTACTGGACAACAACATAAAAATATGACATGTTGGCTTTACTTCATTCACTTTCGTAAAATTATTGATAAATAGTAAACATGGCAACACCTGATTCATATTAATGATGTTCAGTAGCTCCAACCTAACCCAGAAACTTTGAAAAACGATTCGAAGTGGTTTTTATGAAAGTGAATGTAATATATCTTTCATTCTAATATTATTCTTAAAAACTAATGAAGCCACATTACAGGTTGTTTCATAAACATTATTTTAAAATTAAGGATATCAATCCCAGAGTTATTTAGGGTTTGAAAATTGATTCAGGATTTCGCCTGGAAATTAATGAAATGTTGTGTCTATTATTATTATTATTAACTTTTTTATGGGAACATAGTGTGTTTGATTAATAAGTTCACTATTTCTCATGTTTTGAGTGGGCATTTTTATTTCACCATTAATTATGTAGAACAGATTTTTACTTTTATTTTGAATGGATCACACATTACAAGGTGTTGAAAACAGTAGAGATATTTAATCAGTTATTTTCCAGAATTACATTTCAAGCATTAAAATTCAGTCTCAACAATTACATAGTTTTGTTAAATGTTAACATTATATTTAATTCTAAAAGGCTCGATGCGGAAAACGCAAATGAAAATATTAAATATGAAAATATAGAATAATATTAATCAATGAAAATCAACAAATATTTAATTCATGGTTCACAACTCTCCAACCTTCAAAGAACATACAAGGAAGTAACATCATTTAGACAGAGCATCCATGGATAGCTATTACGCCCTATTTTGGCTCATCAATATGGAGAATAGCTGTGAATGATCTTCATACTGATGAGCTCCAAAAGGACGGATGGATGCTCTGAATAATTGTATGTCCTATGAACGTTGACGCGATTAGCTACGAAGTATGAGTATGATTTGTGCTCAGTTGCAGGAACGTCCATTAAAATTTAAAGGTCCATTAAACCCTTAATCCTCCATTAGTTCCTTGTAATAATGGAGGATTAAGAGTTTAATGGACCTTTAAATTTTAATGGACGTTCCTGCAACTGACACTTTATCGTTTAATATCATTCTCTTCATTCACATTTGATTAAATTTTATATTGTAGATTCAAATTAATCGCTTCTTTTCTGCTGTTTTTAACACAGTGTGTCGAATTCTGGCTTATTTTTGTTCCTAATGGTTTTTGTTTGCTTTTTTGTTTTGTTCCTGTGTGTGGTGGTGTGCATGGTGATTAGAACTTTGACATGGATGAATATTACACAAGTTATGACTCTGCTTTACTGGTGGACAAAATTATGACACATTTTGCCTTCTTAAGCATGAATTGGAAGCACATGCTAGGTCGACCTACCATCATATTGGTGGCTACACAAAACCATCTAGGTAAAAGATTGGTCTCTTCTCATGGTAACAAGATTGCAGAATAAAGTTTTTTCACATACACCGGTATGAAAAATCACATCGGAAGTATACTATATTCAATGCATCATTGAGGGAAATTTGACGTCTAGTTGAACAATCTTATATTCGGAATATTTATGGGCCACGATTATGACGAAATGATTGAATGAATCAACTACGAGTAATATTGTTGTGTTCTTCTTTTCGTGGGGAGAGGCCTAATTAATGCAGCGTGGAAGGAAACCTAGAGTACTAGATACCATAATCCCTAAATTAGGCTACTCCCAAGAGTAAGACAGCAACATTATTTGTAGTTGACCATTCATTTTGTCATAATCATTTCGAATATAAGACTGTCCGACTACTACACAGAGTTCTCTTTCTGCATTGAATATCGGATGTTTTCAATATAAAACATGTTCATTTCGAAGTTTCAGAAGTGGAAAAGGTGCATCATATATTTCTCATATGATACAAGGGTGCAGAGATAAAATTTCAGCAAAAAATGTGTCGCTGAAAAAAAATAAGCTAAAATATTTACATCGTTGAGCTTTTTCTTCATTAAAACAATTTTTTCTAATAAGTAAAAAAAATATCACCTCTGCACCACAAACTGCAGTCAAATTTGATTTTTTATCCTTCAAATTCCTTCGTTATCTGATTTTTACTCTGTTGATCAATATTTGTATCAAATGGTTTAATCAGACTAATTTGAGTTATTACCTTCAGATAACTCATTGATAATAATTCAAAAATTGTATAAACAATTGATGGAACTGTTGTTTGATTTTCTCCACTTTTTTCTGCAATTTTTTTACTAGGAGATGGTCAAAGAAAGTCTATAAAAACTGCACAGCCAGTAAATCTCATCTAACTATCTATCAGAAAAAAAATAAGCTACGATTTCAGATGACGGAAAAATACCACTAGCTATGATAACCACAATGAAAAAACTTAAATCAGGTTATATAAGTGGCACAAGGGTAACCCTCGGAAACCTATCTGAATTTTTGAACACCAGTTGCATAACAAACCTGAGCTTCTTGGGATGCCAGGAGGATGGGCTTCCGGACAGTGAGTAGATACATTACAAACTTGAAGATCACACTAATTTCGGTTTTCCAGAGTTGAATCCTCAGGTTCAGAAATACCTTGAAGAGCATCTTTTCAAATCGTTGTCTGCTAAATCCTCGATCTTAGAGTCTTCAGCTGGTGGGATATCGAAAACCAAACATCTTAAGAGGAAGATGTCTATAAGAGGAGCAGTCAAGAAAACAAGATCTATAAACATCGACGGTAAGGTTATGATTATATTCAGAATATGATATGTTTGTAGAGGCGTTTTCGGTAACTTACTCAGGGTTATTAACTCGATCCATTAGGTCACGTGACGGATCTACTCGGATCACGGACCCGGGTTCTGAACACATCAGGTTAAGGATTTGAAGTGTCAGACGTATCAATAACATAACCAAATATTTTGTGAATTATTTTTTCAGCCCCAGTCTATTTTCGGATTGTCTCTAGCTTTTCTTCTCTTCATTTATTGGCTTTTGTGAAATCTTTCCTATAATTTCTGGTGTGCCCTTCCACGTTAAAGGTTATTTTCGAGTACTTACGTTAAAGAAGTAAAGAATTTGTTTTTTCAGTTCCAGTTTATTTTCGGATTGTCTCTAGCTTTGCTTGCATTTATTGGCATTTGTGAAATCTTTCTTATAATTTCTAGTGTGCCCTCCCATGTTTAATGTTATCTTCGAGTAACTATGTTTAAGAAGTAAAGAAAGCTGTAGCTTAACACAGAATACGAAGTTATGAAGAAGTTATTTCACATTATTTTCTTGGCTCATGGAATCACACATTTCATACTGAGCCAAATTCTCTTCTCTTTCGATAATATTGAGGAATATAATATGTATATGAAATTACTAGGAAAGAGTAGAAGACTAATTCCGCCTCTTTCAAATACACAATTAAACTGCAGTGCGCATGCGGTTACTGTATAACCCTGCTCTCGAGTAGGGTTACGATAAATCAACCTGGGTCAGTGTTCGAGTTAATAGCACCGTACTTTCCGAACACGGGTGGATGTTCGGGGTAGGTGAACGAACGCGAAGGTTATGGATCGAGTTAACCCGAGTAAGTATCCGAAAGGGCCTTATGTTTACTTTTATATAATAACTTAACAGCCATTGTAAAAAAAGTTATTCTAAAAATTAAAGCAGTTTTCGGAAGTTTAATTATTTTTGATCTCGTTTTGTTCAAGCTGAAACTTTTGGGAATGGAAACTAACAGTGCTTTGGAAAGAAGAAGCTCAGCGTTTTTCACTCTCAGTGGAGATATGGTCGACAGTAGTTCTTCTCCGCAACCTTCACCTGAAAAAACAGGTGTCTCATCATCCTCTAAAGCTCCTGCAAAACTGCTGTTCCAGTCATCAATGTATCAAGAAATACAAGACGACTTCTGAGACTGAATATGCAGATACAGAGGTAAGTGTTAATTCAATATCTCATCTTTGGTATAAGCCAGACAGTTTTGATTTGTGTCTATTGAAAACAATAAATTGGTTAGGTTGGGGACGATCAACTTCAAATCTTATAGTGATGTTAAAAGGGTTGCTGGTTTCATGCAGTGAAAAATTGAGTCATATGTTAGGTCATATGTAGTCCTTCGAGTGCATATATTGAGAAAAATTAAGGATTTAGCGGTTGTAAAACTTATCGAAATCAATCTAACCAAACTCACATAGATGTGTTGTCCTTCAGAGTACACACAGACAGCTGATTCGACTTTTTTAGGCTATACTGTGCTCGAGAATAAGTCTGAACGTCTTGATTTCGCGATGAGTGATAGAGGTCCTCTAGTTCCTGAAATTTGAGGGGATTATCTTTCCACTGATGTGTTCCAGAAGTTTGAACATCTGTCTAGTTAAGTGTAGTTTAGTTTAAAAAGGGGTTACAGTTCACTGCGACCTTAAGGTCTATTGTGTCCCCTTACAGAGCTGTTCGGACCATACCCTCACAGCTCGCCTTCCAGTTCCAGAGATCTGATAAAATCCAATATCTGTGAAGGCTTCAACGAGGCTAGTTCCTCACTCTTACAAGTTTCTCGCCCAAGGCATTCTCTCCTTAGGCTCGCAATGCTAAAGCATTCCGTGACTAGGTGAATGGGGGTTTTTCCTCCTCCCCACAGAACCTACACTTGTCAGTGTCCGACAATCCCATCCTCAACAGGTGCTTCCTGAGGCGACAGTGTCCTGTAAGAAAGCCAGTGAGGAGGTGTAATTGTTTCTTACTAAGATCAAGATATCTTTGGATCTTGCTGTTTTAAAGTTCCGAAAGAACTAGTGGAATGATCCATCCCTGGGAGATTCCGCCAGAGTTTTTCCCTCTCGGCTTTCTCCTTCTCCAGAAACTCCTTATTTCTAGGGATATGCTGAATTATTCCACTTCAGAAAGGTTCATTGAGCAATAAATTATATGTTAAATCACGAGAGAAATGTTTCCAAATAACTGACAAGAACATTTCTGGACCACTAGGACAAGTTGCTATATCCTACATGTTTAATAATTGCTGGTTCTGATTTTGTTATTTTAATATTTAGATTAGGGACTGTAATTATTTTATGATAAGAAATAGACTTGGGTTTAATAGTTTAATTGTTAAATGGTTATAATAAATTGCGAAGTGTATCTCGTGAGAATTGAAAATTGAATGCATTAAAAATGAACGGCACACATGTATCCCTTGATAAGGTGTACGCAGACACCGGAGGACGAAACGTTGCCAAATCAATAAAAAAAAATATTACAGTAAATTCCTAACACTACACTAATTCAAAAACCTCCAACAAAAAATATATTTTTTCAAGGTCGATGAGCTCTTCGCCATGCTGAGAGAATCCGATTCCTTAGAAGAACAAGGAGATATCCTTCAATATCTAGTCGATTCTCGCGGTTTGGACTTCAACACGGGCATGCTGGAACATGGCAAGGTGGTAACCGTCAGGGATCTCCTCAAGGGCCTCTACCAAAAAGCATGCCAACAGAAACTGTGGGGATTGGTCAGACACACCGCAGGTATGCTTGGCAAGAGGGTGGAGGACCTAGCCAAAGCAGTTACCGACCTCCTGGTGCGCCAGAAGCAGATAACGGTCGGTATGCCGCCTAACAACGAGCATACCATAACCGCACCATTGCCAGAGAACGACCTACGTTTGCTGATCCACGAGGCCTATGGTGAAGATGACAGCACTGCCATGTTAACGCAAGAACTTCTGGTCTACCTTGCGATGTTCATTCGCACCGAACCGCAACTTTTCATGGAGATGCTGAGGTTGAGGGTGGGTCTCATTATACAGGTTATGGCCTCCGAACTGGCAAGGACGCTGATTTGTGACGGAGAGGAAGCGTCGGAGCATCTGTTGAACCTGAGTCCTTTCGAGATGAAGAACTTGCTGCATCACATCATCAGCGGGAAGGAATTTGCTATCAGTAGTGGTGAGTTGTTGGAGATAAATATTCAATTACTTATATTCCAAAAGGGTCCCCTCATTCATTTATACTTTTAATATTGATTTATTTATATTCAAAGGATCACAAACGGGCTGAATTCCCAGCAAAGAATTCACAAATAACAATATAACGTGCGTTCAAAAAAATTCGTGGTCAAGTAAGCTGTAGATTCTATTTTCCCCTCATAGACTCTTAAAAAAAAATAGAATCCACAGCTTACTTGACCACGATTTTTTTGAACGCACGATACAATTTCCCAATCCTAAAACTACATACAAGTGAAAAAGGTGAATTCTACATTTTAAACCTTAACTACTGAAGAAAACTTTAATCAATTATTGTTCTATGCATACATTAAATTGAAATTTTTACAGTAGGCAGAGGAAATTTCTCTATTGTTACCAATAAATCCAGTCGGATAAGTAAGGTAAGCAACAAAATTATCCGATAAGCTAAGAATGTTGGGAAATTCATAACAAAATGTGTTTCCAGAAAAGTCAATTACCGTAACTCAAGAAAGCGTATATGATGATGTAGAACCAGATAGACAAGGTCAGTGGTTAAGGCGTAGGAGATTAGATGGCGCTCTGAATAGAGTACCTAGAGACTTCTATCCTAGAGTTTGGAGTGTACTGGAACGGGTGAGAACATAAATCTTAACTTAGGAGCGTTCGGCAATTACCTCGGACTGGTCGGATCGATCTGAACCGTTAGTTTATTACATCCGGATTGAGGGGAGTACAAATCTGAGCAATCGGATGACGATATCTTCGCTCGGTGTATTTCGACGGATCAAACGATTTTGTCCATAGAGTTTACGTCTTTTACGTTTGTGTTGAGATTTCTTATCCGATTACCGATTGATTGAAAAATTCTGATACTTATCAACACTTTTATTCTTCGGTATTCATTTATTCATTAATAACCTAATTGATTCATTGAAATTTTTCGATATACAGTGTCTCCCAATAAGCTTGATAGAACTTTGAAATTGAATAAAACAACAACAAATTAACCGATTTTGGTTCTCAAACATTTATTCGAAAGATATGGTGTATAAGTTTATGATTTAAACAAGATATCGTTCAAATGGCCTCCACGAGCTCGTTTACAGACCTTAATTCGTTTGACCCAATTTTCCATGACTCGGCCTAGCATTTCCTGTGGTATGGCCTCGATAACCTCGTAATGTTCTCCTCAAGGTCTTGAATTGTCGCTGGAGAGTTGCTGTACACTTGTGATTTCACATATCCCCATAAAAAAAGTCCAAGGGCGTTAAATCACACGATCTTGGCGGCCAGGCGATGGGACCGTTTCTCGAAATTAATGAGTCGCCGAACTTATCGCGCAATAAGTCATGTTGTCGTTCGAAATGTGGGGGGGGCGCCGTCCTGTTGGAAATAAAGATCGTCGTCACCAATTTCATCAAATTTCGGGAAGAGAAATTCACGCAGCAAGTCGCTATAGCGCTGGCCGTTCACAGTAACGGCTTGTCCGGCGTAATTTCGGAAAAAATACGGCCCGATGATGCCACACACTCCACAATCCACACCAAACTGTGATCTTTTGTGGATGCAAAGGTCTTTCTTGCACCACTTGTGGATTAGAATCGCTCCAATATCGGCAATTTCTGCTGTTAACGAAGCCGTTCAGCCAGAAATGAGCCTCTCTTCGCGTGGCCACCGGCGAACGCGAATTTGCGTAATAAATTTGGACGATTTCCAAACGTTGTGTGAGCGTGAAACTTTTCATGGTAAAACTTTGAACCTTTCTGAATAAAATGACACTTCGAACGTCAAAATTGATAAACAAATATGGCCGCCAAAACCTTACAAAGTTCTACAACCTTATTGGGAAACACTATAGCTATCGTAGTTGTGAATGGACAGGAGGATATATGGCTTCCTCGTTTCTTTTACGTGTAATTAATTAATTAGGATCTTTCGGTATAACTACAAAAAGGGGTAAAAATATCGTTAAAAACGAGCATATTTCCGAAAATAGTGATCTTTGAAATCTAATAATCTATGAAAGTAGAATAGAGGGCAGTATGTTCTGTGACAGATGCTCTGTACCGTTCGTTTATTCACAGATATTACAGATGGATCTGTAAGATCTGTGGTCACGTGACTAAAAAATTCGTTTGCTCGCGGAGGTCATTGCCGAACGGGCTTTCGTATAATATTTTTTCCTTTGAATAATAATAATTTTCCGCAGTGTCATGGGTTGGACATCGCAGGAAAGGTTCTACCCCAAAGTCTCACTCAAGAAATGACACCGGGCGAACTAAAGTTTGCGTTAGCCGTAGAAACTGTACTCAACACCATACCGCAGCCAGAGTATCGTCAGTTGATTGTTGAGGCTCTGATGGTACTCACACTTGCATCCGAGTACAACGTGGCCCCAACGTTGGGTGGAATCATTCAGGTGGAGCATCTGGTCCATATTGCTAATAAGCTATTTCTGGAAGATCAGGTCGGTACAGATTTTTCAAATTGGGTCCTTTTTATTACTAGGTTTTACTGTGACAATTCTATGTCAAGGATAGTCGTAACTCTCTTCCACAAACTGTTACCGTATTCCCTGCTAGCATTTTGATGCAGCCAAAGGAAGATAGAAAACAAGCTGACTTTTTCAACGCCATCTGCATAACCAAAAAACATAGTCGGTTGTTAGTAAAGTCGGTTGTTAGTAAAGGGTTTTCCAATAATAGGTGTTATTTTTGAATTGCCCGCTATTTCGGTAGATGTCACGTTTTGAGCTGTCAATTTTTAACATTTGACAAGTAGAAACTACGCCATTAATAAAGATGAAATGATACACGCTTCAAGAACGCATTGAAATTATTAAAATTCACTATAAAAATGGTGAAATTTCCGCAGAGACGGTTCGTAAATCTCGAACATTGTTGGGTCGTCGTGAACCTTGTCGGACCGCAATAAAGAAAAAAGTGGAAAAATTCGAGCTGTTGGGACAAGTTAGTGATGTGAAGAATAAAACCCGTGCACGTCGCTCAAGAACGGCCGAGAATATTGCTGCTGTAGCCGAAAGTGTTGAAGGAAACCCAAGTTTGTCCATTCCTCGTAGTTCTTTGGAATTAGGCATTACACAAACGTCATTACACCGTTTTTTGCATAAAGATTTGGGTCTTAAGGCTTATAGTTCAGTGCTACGCTAGGTGCCACACACTCAACTAAACCATTGATCTTTGCGGGAAAAGTTTAAGGACCGTGTTATCTCTCGAAGAGGTGATCACAATTGGCCACCGAGATCTTGTGATTTAACACATTGCGACTTCTTCCTTCGAGGCCACGTGAAAGAGAAGGTTTACGCCAATAGCCCAGCGTCGATTAAAGACCTCGAAGATGGAATTCGCGAGCTATCGAGGACATAGGGCAGCCACTTTGCGATTTGGTTATGGAAAATTTCATTAAAAGGATATGGTCCTGTAAACGTGGTCGTTGTGGTCATTTGCCTGATGTTATTTCCACTATTAACAGCATAGCTTTTTTTATAATGAAATAAACATCCGATCATTTATATTGAAAAATGGCATTTTTCTTTGAATATCAAAATAACACCTCTTATTGGAAAATAATCTCTATAATCTTTGTTCTTTGAATATAGCATTAATGAAATCGAGTTACTGGATTGTCATTCTGTGTGTTATTAGAAATGTTATAACTTTTTTTCTAAAAGTACCAACGATAGCAACTACGTTCCCGAAATGCTTTCGTTGTAATATCAAAATCCGAATTTTCCAAGGTCACCGAGTGTCTACTTAATCTGTGCGCCTACTGCCTATCTGTATTACATTTTTTCATCGTTAGTTATCATAGAAAATGGTTCGTTTACCTGCATTTTTTGATAATTTAAGTCTTTTTTCTGACTCTTTGGCTACTCTATGTAGTATACGGTATAGTTCCCAACTACTAATCCATTCAAATTAAATTGTGTTCATTGGGTGTTATTCTTTCAAGATGAAATGCGATGGAGATGCCACTCTATGCTGCGCGAAAGCAACGAGGGAAACAACTGTCAGTGGCGGTCTTCTATGCGGGGGCGCGGCTTATGTTTGTCAACATTTCTATGACAGCGCCCCTAGTGGAAGTTACGGAACAATGACTTATATTACTAGAGCTGTTGCCGAAACTTTAGATTGTTTCCCCACACAAGGGGAAATTGATTGTACTATCTCCTAATTATGAATTCTTGATTTATGCCCTCAGTAATTCTATTTGCTCAGTCTTGATATGAATTTATTGATAACATTTTACTTATATTTTTCTGGTCTTACTTGACATTGGTGCTATAATATATTGTTGTAGGTGTAACTACGATTTGAAGAACCTTTAGTTTCTTCTGAATGTACTGATATTGTATTTGTACCGGAATAGTCTGTTTTTATTGTGCCATTTATAATTTATGCAATTATTAGTGATGAATGTGTGATATTGAAGACTTAGAAATATATCGAAGATTAATTATCGCTTTATTTTTTAATTTCAGCTCTTAGCTGACTAAAAGTATCGTGAGATTGGACACGAAAATTACATTTTATGATAATGCAAAGAAAGTGAAAATTTCGGGAAAAACTTAAAAAATAACGTCTGTCTCAGTCTTATTTATTAATTGCGACAAATACTACACAAAATGTGTACTAATCTCATGTCTCTTCAGAGCTTCCACTAAAACTAAAAGCACTGCTTTCTTCTTTTTTCGGTTTGTTCTTCAGCTTTACTTGGGAAGCTTTTTCCTTCATATTTTTACCCAACTCGGCCCCGATATTATGTATCACATATTCTATTTCAGATAGTCGCTTTTTGTGTTCTTCTGGAAAAGATTGAGCTCCTACTGGCTCTATTAGTTTGCTGTACTTCTTATGAATAGTTTGTACTTTTGGCTCTTTTTTGTCCTCTTCTGAATCCTCATAAGAAGACTCTCTTTCTATGGATGCAGAATCAGAACTTTCTGCACTTCTTTGAAGTTGTTCTTCAAAGTCTTCAGGCAGTATGACGTAAATTTTAGGTAGAGGCTTGGAAGTATTTTTTGGGGAATGTCTGTTTTGTTCTTTAAGAATTGAAGATTGAGGAAGATAGTCATCATCTATTTCTTCAGACTCGTCTTGCTTTCTGATTTCTTCATTTTCTCGCGAATTTGAATCGGTCAATTGTTCACTGTGATCTACTGTTATTTCTGATGTATCGTCTTTTTCTTTGATATCTTCTAATTTTATTGTTTTCGAAATTTTTTCTTTCTCCTCGTTTTTATCATCTAACTTTTGATCTAAAATTATTTCTTCTTTGTCATCAACTGTATCACTCCTTCTATTATCATTACGAACATGAAATCTTCCAATGTAATGTGGATATTTATTTTCTTCTTTGTTGTAATGCTTGTGGACTGCAGGCGGTGCCTTCTTAATTTGTTGCAAATTGCTATGGGCTGCGTGCTGTCCTTCTTTATTTTTCTTGTGTCCACCACCACCAGTTCCTTTCTTATAGCCCCAATGTTTCTTTCCGGAATGGCCACTTTTCTTTCCATGTTTGGCGTGGTGGCTGTGGTGTTGGTTGTGACCAGTAGCCTTCTTTTTGCCATCCTTCTCGTCGTAGAAATGTCCTTCTTCATGGTGTCCTTTCTTTCCATAGTGATCTTCATGATCGCCTTTTTTGTGATGACCCACTTTTTTGTGACCTCCCTGGAAATATTGTTGGTCAAATATTGCTCATGGCGATGTTTACATAAACCAATTAAAAATTAAAATATGTTATTTTCAAGGTTATTTCCAAAACTATACAAATCCTTGTGCAAAATTTCGTGAAGATGCATAAAATTCTAAACTAAAATAAAAAAATTATTAAATGTTGTTTTGCGCAATATCGGTAAAATTTTGACTGTAACCCGGTACAGTCAAAATTTTACCTAAATGTCCTAAATTCGTTGTCTAATGAGGGGATCTCAGAAAAAACGAGGGGTAGAACAAAATGTAATGAGAACTTTTCATTTGACGCCATTTTCCAAAAATGGCCCAATTTTCTCTAATAGCTCGAAAACGGTTTGACTTAGAAGGTTGCGGTTTTCACCAAATGAATTCTCTCAAAAATCGAGCCACTCATTTCGTTTTAGCTCATCGGGTTTCTGAGATCCCCCTCACTAGACAACGAATTTAAGATACCCGGTACATAAAGAGCGTTGGTGAAATATCCAGAAATTCGGTTTCGCAAACCCGTCAAAAAGAGGAAATGTATTATTTTATACTTCTTGTTCTATAATTCGCATTCAGTGCAACTGAAGAAGAATAAATAAACTCAAAAACATATGAAAAATTTCAGTAGAATTCAAATATCCTGAAAGTTAAAGTGCAACTTTGATTTTCATGTTCAAATCTCTATCTTGAAATTTTGAAGCTGTTGCCATTTGGAGGTTATCTCGTTCATGATTGGTCGAAAAGTAGGTTAAATAGAGAAGTTTAATTCTCGTATTCTACAATGAACAAGCATCTGACTTCACGTCTGTGCTTTCTTGAATTTTTGCTTCAAATACCCCATTCATATTCACCTTTTTGAAATGGTCCTCATGATGAAAACCACCATGTTTTTCATGTTCCCCTCCTTCATGGTGTTCGTCATAAAACTCTTGTTTTTTCTCATATTCGTCCTTTTTATGTATGTTGTGTTCCCCTTTAGTAGAATGACCTTTACTATGTTTACCTTCTTCCGAGAACTGCAAAACAAATAATTATTTTATATGGTGTAGGTTGGTGCTGCATACAAATTTAGGAGTGTTTACTTACTTTGGATCCTTTCTCACCCTTCTCTCCTTTGTGGTAGTCGCCATGATGCCCATGCTCCTCATGGTGCTTCTTTTCTTCTCCACCTTTATCGGCGTATTTTTTACCGTGTTTCACCTCATCATGATGACCTTTCTTTCCTTTGACTTCTTCGTGATAACCTTTATACTTCTTCTCTCCTTTGTCTCCCTTTGACCCGTGATGTTCTTCATGCTTCTCTTCTCCTTTACCAGAAGCATGTTTTCCGCCTTTCTTCTTCTTCTTTTTCACCTCTTCGTGAGAATGGTCTGCACTTCCCTTTTGGTCTTTCTGAGAAAGGCGTTCATTTTGATGGGATGATTCAAGAGATTCCTTGTGATCGGAGAGTTGGCTGGAGCAAACGTCATCTTCGTATTCGATGAAGATGTTAGCCTTCCGGTGGATCTTCTCGGTGGAATTCATCATTGAAATTCTTCAGGGGGGCTTCTTTGGAGTGTGTTAATTTTCCTACATGTTCGTCTTGCTGAGTTGTATCGTAATGCTCAGGATATTCTACTTCGGTATAAGTTTCTTTATGATTATGAGGTACTTTATATTCTTCATATTTTTGTGTTGGAGCATCATCGTTTATACTAGTATATTTTGGTGCGTCTTCTGCTACTTCTTCTTTGCATGCGCTTCTTCGTTTTCTTCTTCCGCGTTCTGTTCTTCTTGTTTATCTTCATAATTATCTGTTCTTTCGTCATCTTCATTGTGGGATGTGTCTTTTATATCTTCCTTGTTGTTGTCTTCATATGTTTCCTCGTCATCTTCATTCTTCTGAACTTCTTGGTCACCTAGAGGCGATTCTTCTTGTTTGAGTGCGAGTACTTCCTTTCTATTTCTTGTTTTCTCGTTCTGATTAACATCATCTTCGTAATGATCGTCTACAACAATTGGATTTGTCTTTATACCGTCATAATCTTCTTTATCGAAATATTTCACTATTGTTTGGCTCCTTTTTTGGTCTGGAGCAGATGTGGTGGATATATCTGAGTTGTGCACAATGCCCAAGATAATCCTTCGCCCGAACTGACCATCGTTAATTTTCTGTTCTTCTTCGTCGTTTCTTCTGTGACCACCATAGAAACCTCGCCCACGTCTGGCCAAAGGTTGATCGTTGAAGTTGAGAGACACTGGAACATTCAGTATTTTTCCCACATGTTCACTCGCGTCACTTTTTAAAGGTTCACTTGTTGTAGTTTGATTTTTATCGCCTTGATTATTGTTTAGTATTGCACTAGCGAATGTTAATAGATTTAAAAAAATCACGCATTTTCTAAGCAGCTTAACGCTGCGTGGGGTACGGTACAACATTTATTAGATTGTGGATAGTTTGATCGTTTTTCAATGTTCGGACATTCTAGAATGACCACTTCAGGTTTATTGGTGTTATATATAACAAAGTTTTAGGTTGAATGGTTTTCGATTCGGATGACTTTGTTTAAGAACAACCTTAACAATTCAGCTTGCATTTTTGCAGCAAGGAGAACAGATTGCTATAGTTTTGACCAAATAACTAGGTAGTTATGAGAAATTCAAACAATCACTTTCAAAAGTTTTGCACCCCCTCTGTAGTGGAGATAAAATCCTCAGGATTAACAACATATTGTTACTAAAAACAAAAGGAACTTGTTGACAACAGAATAAAACGATAAAATTACGAAACAAACAATGTTCATGTGTTTAAAATATCGATTTTGACAAATGTGTGCCTTTTTGCGGATCAGTAGTTTTCGCTTTAAGTGCCGGTTCAAAAACTGTATAATATGCCTAGAAACGAGTTGTCTGAGTTTGACAAAACTATAATTTTTGCTCTCTGGCAAGAAGGGCTCTCACGCCATCAGATAGCCAATAGACTGAACATTATTCGAAGCACGGTTAGCAGAACGATTAGGCGCTATGAGGAAACTGGTGGAGTGCAAAGTAGACCTCGAAGTGGTCGTCCTCGTGTTATCACGATTCGAGAAGATCGGTACCTTGCCCAATCAGCCCGTAGAAATAGGTCAGTGACGGTACCGACACTCAGGTCGGAATTCCAAAGAGCCCACAACCGTGTAATTTTATGTGCTACAATTCGTAGAAGAGTTTTAGCATCAGGATTGCGGTCCAGAAGGCCTCTACGAGTTTCTTTATTAACTGTTCGTCACCGAATCGCTCGTCTGCAGTGGGCGTGAACTCATCAAAACTGGCATTTAGAAGTATGGGGGAATGCGCTATTGACAGATGAGTTTGGAGAGAACCAGGAAATAGACCTGAGGCAGCTATTCAAATTGCTCCTTTTCGCGTTGGCACTGAAATATAAGTCCAACGCCAACTGGGCTGTTATAATCATTTATAAAGACCCTGTATAAAAACTCTCTTGGACAATCTTCTATGAATTGATATTATATAATCTGAGCTTTCTGACTTCATGTCAATGCTTTTTTCTCCAAAAATTAACTTTTCTGCTGATAACATAATATCAAGTGCCTAGTTAACATCAAGCCACCGAGGATTCGGATAATATTTCATAGGCCTTTTTCGAATGCAGATAAAACGAGCATTCGCTCACCTGTTGTAAACGCATAAACGCAGTGAACGAGTCCTCCTGCAGAAGTCAAACAGTGATTGATCGGCATTCAAATTGGGATGTCATAGTGCAGATTGCATTATCGAAACCGCTAAATGTATTAATCTGAAAGATTTTTGAGCTTTCTCTCGGCCACTGTAATAACCGTTCTGGTTCTTTGATAATAAGTATTCAATTGGGAAGCACTTTGCACCGCAATTTTATAACTTTCGCTGATTTGGGTCGGTTCCGTTTGACACGGTTAAAATTTACGCGATTAGGTAAAGCCTCCACTGCTATTTCCTGTAATGTCTGGCCGATTTTCACGCTTTAAACAGGTTAGATGTGTGCCAGACTCGGATAATTGGAGCAGATATGCATACAATAAATGGTGTAGACACTTCCCCATTAGAATGATTGGAATTTTCGTCCTGGGATTGTCAAGTTTTGTATAATTTCACTCTATCTCTAATGTATCGCGAAGAACGGTTGAATAGACATTTTCAAATCTCTACAATGGAATAGGCATATCCCTGTATGTTGAGATATAGGGTGACAGCATTATGAGTTATGTTGAATCTATAACTTTTCCTTCCGGAAGTTAACATACTACTATGTTGTTGTCCAAAATATAGAGTCCTTAACTCGTTTTCGAGAGTTATGGCGAATGGAATTTTTTCAGTTTATCACGCACAAACAAAATATTTCGTAATAGCAGAAGTTTGCGCGTCGTTATTCTCCTTCAAAATGCGGAATTTCGAATGAATTGGATTCGTGGTTTCGAAAATATCGGGAGAATAATAAAAAAAACTCCGAAACTACTGGACAAGGAAGAAGAAAAGAAAAGAAGACACTGGGTACATCCCATATGACATTTGTCAATATTGAAATACAGTGGAACTATAAAGAAAGCACAGAATCCGCAAAAAAAATTGTTATAAAGAAATTTCGTTATACAGAAAATTGTTTCTATAGTCGGCAATGTCGCGGTCGACTTCACTGATAAATTCAAGTTTTCCATTCAAACTTAATCACTTCCTTTTAGACATTTTCACACTAGCGTAATGGTTAGATTGAAACCAAATAGCCAGGGGTGTATTTAAAACTGTTTCAGAAGGATCACTCTGCCTGACGTAATGATTTAGTTTATGGTCGGGGTTATTACGTACCTACGTCCGGAAAAAAAAACCACCCTTATATCTTCTTACCAATACCCATACAAAGAGTGATGTTCTTTGAATATTTCGTTATAGAGAGAGTTTACTTCGTTTTAGAGAGTGTTTTTAACATGGAATTTGGATTAAAGATGCAAGGTCCACTGTATTCTCATGACGGCAGTGCATCATTTATATAATATTCGTTTGAAGATTTTCGTGCACCTGGGCTGTTCCAGTACTTGTGCGCAACCAATGGCAACCCGTATTTCGAACTTTGAGTTACTCAGGAGCACGAAACTCTTCAAAACGAATAGGCTAATTATCGCCGGGAATATCACTGCATCGGATGTTTGTCTTTTCCCTTTGCTTCAAAAAGACACATGTATTTTCCGATATATTTTTCACTGAATGTCACTATACGGCACGTTCACGTCACTGAAACTTCAACTCTACTGTCAAATTACCGGCATATGAACACAGAAATATTTGTTACCTAGAGCTTAACTAACCACAATTCTTGGCTAGAGGGTCGAATCATGGCTCGGTATGCATTGTTTTTCTCATTTCTGCAAAATTCAAAACAATCTGGGATACTCAGAAAAATACAACAAGTATACAAACATTTATATTGTGTAATACGTCGAAAAATACATATAACCTTGATGACATCTTAATTGAATTCAATAATTTTATTTTAATATGATTAGTAATACTTTCTGTGATATATTAGTAAATAAAAATAATAACATTTTTCAAAATCACAATTCCATGTTTGTCTGACAAACTGAGTACTGGGCATCCTGTCTTTTGGGTGTTTTTGTCTTTCGCAGAAAACAGATGTGAATTAGATAGTGGATTACACCAGCAATTCCGCTCAGAGCTGCGAATATTGGAAGGTATTTCTTGGCCCCGAATACCTGTAGAGTATTCCACCTAAGAGACTACCCAGAGCATATCCTTGAAACAAAAGTCAATTTTACTACATGCAGAACTGAATTTGATCAAACTATATTTTACAAACAGATGTAATACAGCTTCACACTATAGTCCGTTCAGGAAAGTTTGAACGCATAGTAGGCGTTTGTTTATTTATCTGAAGTTGGCAGTATTTGCTGTCATTACGTAGAATAAAGTTAACGTTGCCGAATGTACCCGGCCTCGTCCGACGAACTTCCCAGTTATCAGAGAACTATATGCAATATTGACAATACTGTATATCATTCTGACAGAAAATAAACAACATAACCTAAAATTTTAATATTAACAGTGGAATATGCCAAATTTCCATGGCCAACCGACGGCTCAAACTTTCGTGAACGGACTATATGATATAGTTAGATTGTGGGATTAAAAGTTTAGGTTAATGACGGTAAGTTGTCTTTGATTAAGATCATCAATCAGTCAGAAGAAACAAATTGAGCTTAAAAAAATATTAATTATAGGGTACAATTGATAACCAAATCTTTTAGCGCACAAAACGATGCTTGAAAAATATGGGAGGAAAAAAATATACAGAACAAGAGTGGATGAACATTTGGCAGAAATGAAGGAACATTGAAGATTCCTTGAATAGAATGAAAAGAAAATGGAAGTAATCAATGAAATTTAAATGATATGAAATAACGCAACTAACGAGCTGTTAAGGAGTGCTAAAATTATTTCAAGGTCATAATATTTGCCAGACTGTTGTGACAGAAATTCAATATGAGTTGGGATGCACAAACTCCAAATGAAAATGAATCATTAAAAATAATTGTCAATAATTTACTTATTATTATGTATTCATTGGCCATTTTCTTACCTAATCCGTCATCTAAACCAGCAGCTATACCCTGCATGGTAGCTGAAGTTCCAGAGGGCGCTATATCATTGGCATAAGCCACAATGGTGAGGTAAGTGAGAGCATACGAAGGCCCCTGCAGAAAAACTCAACAAAAACGATGAACCAAGGAGATGGCACCAAAGAAATAAGGACCAAACGCAATGCGTAACTCAGAAAACAAATGCTGAAGCAGTTCACATGTCCAAGTTTCTTCAGGATATTATCTTAAACATCAAACTATTAGAAATATTCTGCTTTAGATACAATGGGAGATCTTACCTCCAATATAAAAAAACAAAATTTCTCCACCAAAGGTCTCAGCTGCTATGATACATCCTTCAAGAATTTTACATTCTTTAAGTCATATTGTTGTGATATATCCTCAACGTACCTAAAATTGAACACTCAGAAAAAATGCAAATATCCAAGTGCAAATAAATTTCACCAATAGTGAAACTTGTAAAGAATCTTTCCATTGAAATGCTTGAAATTTGAGTTTGAGGTATAGCGGTGTGTTTAATGTGAATTAAACATTGAAGAATATCCAGAAGAAATCGCATGTAAAAATCTGATATCTGTAAGTTTTATATTTTTGAATGCACTAAACTCCTCAGATGAAATTTCTCAAGTGAAAAACATCTTTTGAAATCTTCAGTTAAACAATTTCTATACAAGATTGCACAATATTGGTTGAAACAAAACTCTGTTACCACAAAAGAAAATAGGTCAGAAACCCATCAGCTGCACCAGCTATTATTGTAAAAGTTAAAAAGATGCAAACTACTTTATATTTCATCAAGTTTCTCAGTTCTTTCCAAATATTTTCAGGAGCAGGAATTACAGGTAACTGAAAATAAAAAAAACATTTGGAATATAAGTAGTGAACATTTCTTCTGCATAATATAAATATGCCTGATAATTATTATACTACACAAAACAAAATTTGTTTTCCTGAATATTCTCATAGATATTGAGTTGATTGGAAAAATAAATGAAAAAGGTAAGAATTACCATGAAATATTAACAAGTAGTAACTCACTTTCAACTCTATACATGAAATGAGGTCCAATGCAGCAAAAAACTAGCATGATACCGACTGCAGGTTTATAACCGTCTAAATCAGACACTAAACTGTCCATAGCGTATCCAGAAAGAAGTGCAGTCAAGCCATAACCAATGGAGCCCCATATTCTCTGCTTTCCATAGTCGTACTCCTCTCCTTTATAAAAGGTATTCGAATATATTCACCTCATTTTAACATCAATATCACAATTCATATGGACTGCAGTCATTCTCATTTACCGATCAGTATTTTTTTAATTATCGGAAACACAATTTCAAAGGGAATCTCTGAAATAATTAAGTGAATATTTCCCATTTATAAATTGGTCATTATATCCAAACAAGACAGCAAATTCCATATCTCAAAAGTAATTTTGTTTGAGCAGAATAAAGATTATAATGAAAAAAAAACTTTTACTCACCAATAACATCGAAACAAACTGCGTCACTTATAGAATTCACAACATTGAATGCAATCGTTCCTACCGATAACAATGTTATGAAAAACCAAAATGAGAAGGATGCAAACAAAGTTTCATTTGGAACCTCTCCTGACTCGTGGCATTTAAAAGTACATGGAGGGCCCCCAATTTCGCTGTCTTCTGTAATATCACATACAGATGCATTTGTGGTATTATTAGAATTCAGGAAAGTCTGTATTTCTCAGGTTTGGTTAAGCATTCTGAGGAACATTCAACTTCTACGAAGTCTGTGTCATTTGTTCTTCCCTAAAAAGTGATATTTCCTAATGCTAAGGTTAATATTTCAACAAATTACCACTAGATCGTCACAGCTATAGACAACATCCTCAATTTGGACAGTATATACATCGATGGTTCTTAAGGGTATAAGTATAATGCACCCATATGAAACTGCCATGATAAGAATGAGACCCATGAATATAGATTTCCTGTAGTTTCTATATACGTCTACTATAATTCCAAATAATGGTTTGGCTAAGAGGTATATGAACGGAAGAATACCTGTTACTGTTCCCATTATAACAGATGAAATTCCTAATTTCTTTCCAAACACCTGTAGCTGAGGTAAAATGGGGCCGAGAGCTGACAATATGAATTAGTCATTATATGAAATTTTTGTGTACCTGAATGATTCTCCTTACCAGCCATAAAAAAGAAATAGTGAGCTTTAATAGGTAGCAATTTCTCACAATCGCAACCATTTTTATTCAGTTTATAAATAACAGAATGATGATGTGAAAAATTCGGGTATTCACAGACAATTTCCAGTTCAATTCATCGTTTTGTCACGTTCTAATCTTTTTATCTCAGTTCCTCTGAATATAACGTGAGGCTGCATACTTATCAAACTATTAGAACGGATCCCCATCACTCGTTTATTTATCAATTTCAATTATCCTCATTAAGAAGTGGGAACGTCAACATTGCACATTTAAAACAAAGGATTTGTTTTGAATTTGATTGTTGATGTTAATGGAAATTTGAAGGTTAATTTGATATTTTTTTAATATCTATTTCTATGAACACCAACTGCATAGAAAACTATGCAGATTTCTAATGAATCCAACTGCGTTAACGCAACGAATCCGAGGGGTGCGGGGGTTATGTCAATCTGTGAACCTGTCTCTTGGGAATTCAGTCCTCAGTCGCTTATGAAGCACATAGATAACATGATGATGAAGCATTTCTGGGAACTGAGGGAGCAGTCCTAGCGTTTGTGTGTGCTTTTTTTGAGACACCTTGTCTTTTCACCATGATCGAAAAGTAATATGTACCTAATATGTGAAATATGTGGTTTGAATGATATGTCTACGATTAGAACTACGTAAAATTGAATGAAAGTAAAACAGTAAATAGGATGCAATAACTTTATTCTCGATATACCATTTCGCAGTAATTATCAGAAGTATCAGCTATCAGTAAATATCTCTGCAACGTCCTCTGCTGTCAGCAGCTTGTCCTTCGGGGCAGTTGGAGTGTGCAGAAATAATACGTCTTGCTTGAATTTTGAAGTCGTTCAAATTATTATTCTTCTCATCTGAAAAATAAATTTTTGAAATTACGTTGCAGCTACAATATGCATTTTTGGGCAATTTTTGCGCGCTTCTCCCTAAATTCTGTCCAAAATGTCTGTATTTTCCGAATTTGGGCCGGGAGTCGCCTCAAACGACTCGGTTGGACTCGCTGATGAAAAATCCGTGGTCAATGAAAATTCTGTCAGGCCGTGAACACGATAATTCTCGAACGGAATAAGCTCAGGTTAATATAAAAATTATTGATCTGAGGGAATAAGTTTTTGGTTTCTGGAATTTAGAGAGTTGTTTCAGGCTCGGAATGCCGGTGCTAAGTTCTTTAACGGGTCAAGCCGGTTCAGCAGTTTCGCAGTTATTGATATTGAATTCTTTATTATTTTCCCGATATTTCCAAAACCACATATTCTTGCATTTCGAAATTCGATATTTTTGAAGGAGAAAAATGACGGGCTTACTTCTGCAAAATTTCGTGAGGAATATACATTAGAAATATAAAAAAATATATTTGTCTGTACGTGGTAAACAGATAAATTACTGGTCGCTATGACTCATTAACTACATATTTTATGATCCCATGAAATGTAACAATCGATTGATTGGCTTTGGAACTACTCCCACTTAAACGACCGACCGTAAACACGATAACTTCCGAAAAGAATAACTTTCAAACTCGAATTTTTTAGGTAAGTACAATATTTGAAAAGGGAAGAATGAATGGATTGAATAAAATCAATAGCCCTCAGGATAGTCAAATTTGATTTATCGTTTGTCCAATTAATAGGAACACAACACGCAAATGCTTCTAACTTTACGTCAGTGCTTTTTAAATTTTGGGTTTTTTCAACCAGCAAAATATGAAATCGATAACCTTATGAATTCATGAAAAAACTGATATGTGCACCTCAAATTGTCTCAGAATAACAAGTTTGCACCCAAAGGAGACTCATATGGAAGGGGCCACATTTGATATTGGAACAAATTGAGTAAAATAATTCCAAGCATGGGAGAAAATATTTTGGGTGAAAATTCAACATTCAACATGAATATCTTCAAAAACTGTGGCTTTCAAACAGGTAGAGAACATGCTGGTTTACAATTTGTTTCAATTCGATGTATTCTTGGGGCATCGTGTATGAACACAATAAATATTTGAAAATGCCTCCTTTAATGCTCGGAAATAATGTTTTCTAAAGATATGTTGTTTTCGAAATTCATCATATTGAATTTTGTATATCGTGTAACTTTCATTTAGCTAGTCGACTGGAAATGTGCAAATTGCAAAATGTAATCAGTGCAAACAGAAAAACAATGATTTGGAGTCCTCATCACTTTAGGAAGTAAATACGTTTCGCAGAACCGTTTGAACCCATCATCACTACCCACGCACCCACTCATCGAATTCCTGGAATAATAAAATAAATAGTCTTACCTTCAGCAATGGTCAATCCCATGAACGAGACGAGGATGGTAAAAATAGCGAAAAAGATGACGAATTTCATTCTGATAAAATTGATGCTAGTGAAACAACTTCAAAACCGAGTGTAGGTAAGGTTGAGAATGTTAAATCCATTTTTGCGACGGATATTTATACAGAAAAAAAACCTGAGGAGTGGTGATAGCCTGAACAATTTTCAATTATAATTCCGCGAATTTTTATGGCATAAGTATTTCCGTGACAATAATGAGAATTTCAATGAGTTTTACAAGAATTCGCAACGAAAAACTGGGAGTTGGATTCCTTTATCTGATAAAGGAAATCCAGTCAGAAAGGACTGAATGTTTTTCGATTGTTCCTGGGAAACGACATGCTTAATTATACACATTTCAAATTAATTCCGTCCGATGGTCCGATGAACTTCGTTACCAAATTCATTTATTCAATTCACCAAGAAATATTGTATGTTACCATCCAGGTTGCCGAGGACTGAATATCTTTCTTGATATTTAACATCCTATTCATTTCATTTCCTCGAGCAAGAATTCAATCAATTGAATATACCTAGGTACATTATTAAATCTTGATTTCATTTGTCAATTGATGTAATACTCCAGTTTTTAGAAGAGTACCTAATTGAAAGATAGGTTTTCAACAATTATTCGATTTAAGTCATTTTATCTACTACTAACTACTGAACATATTTCTTGAAGATTTTAACTTTTGGCGATTGTAACAGGTAACAGGAGTGGGGAAAAGTAGTCATTCAGACAATATGTTAGAAAAAATTGATTCAGGGGTTATAATGAACCAAAAATGATTTTTCATATTTAAATATAGATTTTTAATTTATTTCTCAAATCATAAACATTCTAAAAAAATCAATACATAATACTTTGATATAGGAACTAATATTCTTCCATGCATGAATTCATATCTCTAACATAAACCTCCCCTGGCTCACAGTTCGGTCGAATGTCCAAAAGGTGTTTACCCTTTTTCCATTTCTTCAAGTTTATTTGTACAGGTTTAAAAGTTTGTTCTACATATCTTATACTAGTTGTTTTCTGTTCTTTAGGACGAGGGGTTGTGAAATTAGCATGTATTTCTGCAGTATCTTTATTAGATGGCTGAATGACTTGAAGTTTAACATTTGAAGATATATTTTGGCTTGTATTTGAATTAGGAACATGAAATACTATACGGTCAGGCTGTGCCAATGTTTTTCGTTCCATCTTACTCTCCCTTGTAATAGATATCAGTCTTGTTGTTGATTTCACAGTAGTTGTTGAAGATGGTCCTTCTTCTATTTGTTTATTGGTGGGTGTTGACCTTGAAACGTCTAGATTTTCCAAAAGTCTCAGCTTTTTGACATTTCTGTTCGCATGGCCAGTCATAAGGCACGATTCGAAGAAACCCTGGGAAAGTAAAAGTATAAAAAATGATTTGAACAACATTTTTAACATCGTCTAGAGCGCTGTTTTCGATATGACTGATGATGTTTGCGTCTCCATGATTATCTCTCTGACCTTAAACTCGAATATGGAAGGAAGCCCTATCTCGAACGATGCCAGAATTTATATTTATCTAGTTCAGTTTGAAGGACTTAAATGGAATTAAGGAAAATCGATACATTACAGACAGGAAAAATAGCTTATTCACAAGAAACGAAACAGACACCAACTTAGGTACCTAGTACATATGACCTCGACTCGACGAAGTTTGATTTGATGATCCATAACATAAATTTGTTCATTTCATTTAGACGGGGTGTCCCGCATGAGATGAAAAACATTTCAATGGGAGGCAGAAAAAACCTGAAGGATCTCGAAAGAGTCACATTCCTAATATCTAGGAGTTCTAGCTTCTGATTTACCTATATGCTGTTTTTTAAATTTGAATAGAAGTAGAATTCACTGCATCTCTTCAGAGGAATCACCAATTTATACGAAATTTGAATGACGATAGCTTTCATGAGGTTCTAGAAAACAGCAATAAAAAATTATTCTTTTTGCAGCACCGGGTCCCATAAATTTGAACCATTCTGAAAAGTTCGCGTTATATATAAAAGTAATATAAAATGCTTTAATTGATATAATAAAAGTAGATTTGGCCCTCGATTGACAAGGTATACCCATATTTGTTAGTTGGAGTACTTAGGGATACTGAAGAAATACCAATTTAAAGAATATTCATCAAAGTTAAACCTTTGAAGCATCTGACAGCACTGAATTATATCTCATAAATCAGTTGTTATGAGAATAATTTTGAAACCATAAACAGTGGAACTTCCCTATAACGAACGTCTGTATAATGAATTTCGTACAATTCCATATTACAAACACCCTCTAAAACGAAGTGAATTCTCTCTATAACGAAATATTCAAAGAACATCACTCTTTGAATTGAGAGCTAAAAAATACAATACATGAAACAAAAAAGTCCCTAGCTGAGGTTGGTGCAAAACGGGGTACCATACTATTCTGTCGTATGATACCAGAGCACAGGAAAAACCTCAGTAGAAAAAACCCTGCCTCACCGTTTTAACAAAATTGAAACTTAAAACTATTCAAATAAATACCTTCAATATTCAGATACAAAATACGTAATTCTTGCTCTTGGGCCAGGAGGGTGTTTTAAACCAGGTCTGGCGTTCCAAGTGATGATTTTCGAATCTGGGTATTGATAAGAAGGTATAAGAGTGGGTTTTTCCGAATTTTTTCCGGACGTACGTAATAAATCCCTACCTCAAACTAAACCATAACGGCGGGCAGAGAGATCCTTCTGAAACAGTTTTAAATACACCCCTGGCGGTTTTCAATCTAACCATTACGCTAGTGTGAAAAGTTGTGCGAAATGTCTAAAAGCAAGTGCTTAAGTTTGAATGATAAACTTAAATTTATCAATGAAGAAGACCGCGACATAGCCGAGTATAGAAACAAATTTTCTGTATAACAAAATTTCTTCATAACGAATTTCTTGCGTATTTAGCGCTTTCGTTATAAGGAAGTTCCACTGTATTTGATTGGATACATTTACAATATGAACTGACTAAGCTTCAAGTTCAAACCTACATCTAAGAAGTTCTATTTGCAGTATTTGCATCTATATTCTAGAAGAAATATATAGTAAAGACAGATCTTATCTTCATGAAAAGGATGTCATTGCCAGTGTCTCCGTATATAAACTCAAAATTATAAACTAACAAAAATTCCTTGAAACCCCTGATCTATATTACTCTTCAAGGAATTATCATTCATTTCAAGTAAACAAATACGTAACCTTCGACCCAATAGCAAAAAAATAAAATTACGTCACGTAACATCGATATATTCTACAAATTCGCTTGGGCATCTACAGTTTTTCGTCAGAGTTCGTCAAAATGAAACCCCAAATTTTGGCACTTCTCTTTTGCGCCTTCGTGTTCCAAACGGCTAGTTGTGGTAAAATCATAGAAAGAGTGAAAGAAGATGTACACAAAGTGGGTGAGAAAGTAGACTGCGCCGTCCGAGATATTGGAAACTTTTTGGGAATCGGAAGGGGCCCATGTGAGAAAGGAACAGAAAAAGTAGCAAAAACCAACCAAGAAGACTCGGACAGATTAGTTCTATAAGCCAATCTGGATATGGACAAGGAAATCAAGGCCAGCTGGGAACCTATGGACAGAATGGTTTAGGACAAAGTGGCTGGGGACAAAATGGTTATGGTCAAAATAGCTGGGCCAAAATGGTCTTGGACAAAATGGTTTTGGACAAGGTGGCTTTGGACAAAGTGGTCTCGGTCAAAATGGTTTTGGACAAGGTGGTTTTGGACAAAATGGATTTGGACAAGGTGGTTTGGACAAAGTGGTCTCGGTCAAAATGGTTTTGGACAAGGAGGTCTTGAACAAAGTGGATGGGGACAAAATGGTTATGGACAGGGAGGTTGGGGTCAAAATGGCTTAGGGCAGAATGGTTTTGGAGGAAATGGTTTGGGTCAAAATAATTTGGACAAGCCGGATATGGACAAGGTGCTTCTACTCTAGGAAAGCATGGAATTGACTCTGGATCAAATGGTTTAGGACAAAGTTCATTTGGACAAGGAATTGGAACTATTTCTGGAAGCGGATATGGGCATAAAATTACTGGTAGCTCCACTAGTCCTGAGAATACCAATACTGTTCAACGAATGACAAAGGTGAGTTCATAGATATTGCAATTTTCCCTTCATTTAAATAAGATGACAAAATAATACCTAATTGTTTAGGGTAGCAATGTTATCTTGCATTTTTCTTAATTTACTAGATACAGTTTTTGCATCTGCATAGCCGTATAATATTTTCTTGAAAAAGATATTATCTTATTCAATATAAAGAAATATATATGAATATCGGGAGGTTTAATATATTCAGATATTTTTTTAAAAACCTAGGTCTTTAGGTATTCTACAAAAAATGTCATTAACATCTACCAATTATTCGGAGAAAACGTTTTTGGTCATCATATCCTTTTTTTCTACTTGTGATAACATGACTTCAAGAATTCGAATTATTCTTTCAAATTCGTCTGTTAATATGAAACGAAACGGATTTATGCATGTGTGATTATGTTTTCAATCAAAAACTGATTTTCGAAAATATGCGAAGGTATGAATATTGGAATGCGTTTCAATCAACTTTGAAATTTTCATTCAAAATGCCATTCACCTACTTTTTTAAAATTATTTGGATTCTCTTTTATTCATGATATAACACCGTTATAATTGGAATGTCTTTGGTATGGAAATAATCAGCTGTGGTGTTCAAAAGCACCTAGATATTTTTTAGAATTTTTTTTGCAATCGGTAATTTTTCAAGTAAATTCTTCAAAATCTCTTGGTTTCGTATTCTATTCGGTATTTCATCTAATTATTATTTTTAGAATTGTTATCAACATAGTTTTCGTCAATTTCTTGTAGAACTAGAAAGTAAAATGAATATTTTCATTTCATATAATGTAGTATCATAATATACCATATATCAGTCAAAACAACGGCTATTCCACGTAAACGAGATCAAAAACGTATATTTCTCGAGATTCTATCGACGTCAACAACGCCTCAAATAAATCTACGTCATTTTTGATTCCAATGACGTCATATCGGTGGATTATTCATATTATAAGATATTGTACGTACCAAATGTACGTAAATTTAAATGTAAATGTAGTATAGTTGTATATTTATTTCGAAAAATAAAATCGAGAAATTTTCCAGTGGAAAACAAGGATAAGATGGACATGAGATTTGACAACTCTGCAAGTTCATCCACTTCAACTCCAGGAGATATAACAACCAAAAAAATGGAAATAAGTGGAAGACGTATTATTTCAGCTCACTCGAATTGCCCACCTGGATATGCAGCAGATAGCAGAGGGCGTTGTAGGGAAACTTTTTAACTTAATTTTTATTTAATTCCCAAGATTATTATTTATTTAATCGACAACCAAAATCAAAACCCAAGTTTTCCGAAAGATTTATTGTAATCGATGGCTTGATAGTTCCACAATAAATATATTGAATGAATGTGAAGATATAAATGTAAAAAATCCTGATAGCACGTCATTTTATGGCAACAATATTATATGTTTATTCAGTCATATTCTTCTTTCGTCATAGTTCACCACCTGAAATCAAAATAATAAATAGTTAATGAATTATTTGAGCCATATATTTTCTCATATTTTTACATTTCTTCAAGAATAATCGAAAATATATTAATTGTCATTTTTTTTGCTAATTTTTGGAAAAATGTATTTTACATGTATTGCTTGAAATTTAGCTATAAATTCAATAATTATTTAAATTTCAAATGGCAATTAATATCATATTTTTCAAAAATTGAAAAAAAAATTAACAATACCTATCATTTTTCGATCATTTTGGAAGAATATGTTATCAATTGTCATTTAAATTTAAATAATTATGAAATCTATTTTGCTGATAATTAGAAAAATATGATATTAATACATTAATGGTCTGTTAGAATTCAAAGGATTATTGAATTTATAGCTAAATATCGGCAGTTCAAAATTTCAGCAATACATGTGAGATGAAATAAGACTCTTATCTGTTTTTTCTCTCTTATCAACGAGTGAGTTACACTTAACTCAGATTCACCTAGTAATTTTCAAATTTCAAGAGTATATGAAGTACCTATTATCATACTGTGTACTATTCATTAGATTATGAGAGAATACAATAAAAATACTATTCATTGTTAGTCAATCGGTTCTCTTTAAGTGCGAAAATATTATTATTATTACCATTGTTTAATTAAACAATGTTATTACTGAAGAAACATATGTAGTAGGTAATAAGAATGTAGTTTATGCGAGCCTGTTCTTAAGGGTATCTTCAATAATCCGTTCTGAGTTTAAATATATTTTTTGCGCCATTAATACATTTTTCCAATATTCAAAAACTATAAATAGAATCTCTCTATTTATAAGTGCGAAGTTTGCGAATTTTCGTGAGTAAGTTTAGTTCAATCTTCAATCAGACAAAATATGGAAAATGTTGCTCAACAAATTAAATGTAATCCATAATCAACCACTATAATATTTGAACTCAAAGACCTGAATTAGAATTTTTTTTATAATGCTTGAAGCCTGAATATCCCGGTTAAGTTCATTCGACTGTCCTATGCGACTACGAAATTTTAAATGATGTTTGAATTTTTTTCATCAATATGAACAAGTTAGTATTATACTTTTACAACTTTCATCGCATTTGCATTTTCGAATCAGTAAAGCCTTCCTCTGGCGAACAAGCTTGAGGATATTTTTGTACCCCATATTTGTCAGTGCACATTCGAAAAAAAAATAAATTGAATACTTAGCATATTCCTACCTGGTTTATCTTGAGTTGAACATTTGACACAGGTGCCCTTAACATTCACGTAGGGCAAATAACAAAGACCGTAAGGTTTACTGGGGCCGACATTAACCGGCTTCATGGTAGCTGGTAGTGCTGGTACAGCCATAGCGATTCCATCAATACAACGAGTACCATCAAGGTAATCAAAACATTGAAGAAGAGCTTTGCCATTTTTTATTTCGAAATTTTCTGAACGATTTTGAGTGTTTATGTTCACTATTCGGTGTTATCTGGTTGTCTTGAGAGCAAACGCTGAATTTATTCGAAACATAGGCGCATTCGAGGGGAATCACCTCAGGATTTACAGAGAGTTCATTTAATTATGGGAAATCCACTCGGGTCACCCGATAGAGACCATTGACTGCGTCACTGCACGAACAGGTTTAATGGTAAGATAAATTGCAACATTTGCATTGTGATACCTTTAATACACCATGCCTTTTTTCACGTATATTGGAGCCTTTTTTCATGGCTATTTGTTGGGAAAATTTCTTCCAAATGAGTCGCACTAATATTACACGATATGCCTTTTCAAGGGGTTTCAGGTAGTAATTCCAAAATTGCAAACATTGAAAAAATTGATATTTTACCCCAAGCTTGTGTTTGTTGGAATAATTTCGAAAGAATACCATGGTATCTGTATTGATATGAATAAATAATGATGCAAACCATAGAAGATGAAATTGAATTTGAAAAAATCACGTATACTATTATTGAAACTGTAACTGTTATTCTGAACAATAACAAAAAAAGGGTTTTACAGGAGACAGAAGGTGAAGCCTTGGATAAACTGAAAATCAGGCAATGAAAGCCACGAGTCTGAATTATTCATATATGTATAGGTGAAAAAAGGCATGTCGTTTCATATATTTTTTTATTTTATATGCCCATTCATTAAACCTATGATTAAAGATAAAGAAAAATAAACATATTTATTATTGAGAAATTCAAAAGAAAAATATATTAGGTTACGCCAAGATGTCAAATTAGACAAAAAATGTTGTGGTAATATACCAACTCGACATTTCAACGAACAGGCTCGAAATCCCCACCTTAGAACATTTCGTTGAAATTTCAGGAGGTATCGGTCCAGCCGACAAACATCGGTAAGGCTAGCAGAACCACCCTCGATTTTTCGAAAATTTTTTGATAATGATTTGGAACTAATTAAACACTATTTTAGTACCCTATTTTCAGAATTTGCCCCTTCTATAAACCGAGAAAACCTGAGTTCTGCTAGCTTGACGTCAACAACAAAAATGGTAGGTGTAATAGGAATAGGGGTTTTATTGTTATTGTAGACCTAGATGAATTCATAAAACAAATAGAGGTGTTGAAATTCTGCATGATCCTTCAAAGAAGTTATACAGAGAGAAGGAGTTATTTTCCACATTTTTTCAATGTTATATTGCTTTGGGAAACATTTATTGAACCAGTTGATTATCTAGAAAAAACTCTCATGAAATTGGTATTCAAATCTCGGATTTTCACGGAAAGAAGAAAACAAGGATCGACCGGAAACACGATATCTCCGATCAAAACAATTACAAAACTTCGAAACTTTCAAGGTACCTAGGTTTATAATTTGAACATGAAAATTGAATTTATAAATCAATACGATGAAACCAACAGTTCTCGGAATTTTCAAATTTCAATTATAGTTTTCCAAATATGAGCAAGCGTGCAAAATCTTCCGATTCATATTTTGTTATCAACAATACCTAATATCAACATCTTATCTAGAATCATTTAATTTGACATCAACAACTATATATATGTATAAAATTTTGTCCGGTTTATCGTAATTTATTCCTGACAAAAGTATCAATTCAATAGAAATGATATGAATACCTATATTTATAATTTACTTATCATTTTTCTTCGATTTGGAACAAACGCACAAAAAAAGATTAATGTAAACACTAATGAAAAATTATAAACTTTTATTTAATATCAATTATCACTAAACTATTCATTTTTCAAATAAATTATAATAAATATTAGTACATCAGAAATTAAATACTTTATTCGAAATGGAAAACAAACACATCTGATCTTCATTCATCTCGTCATCTGAAAAGAAAACAGTTTTAATAATATCATTGAAAATTTCGAAGGAAAGAAAAAAAAACCTTCCATCACATGTTACAAACGTGCACTTATGGACATTTCGTGTAGGTATGTTAGAATAAAGAATTTTTTCCATATGACAGCATTGAAAGTAGTGTTGAATATACACCAATCCACTAAGGTTCATTTAAAATTTCAAGTAATTTATCAATAATTAAATATAGAGAATGCGATTTTCATACTCGAAAGTTCAAACGTAGCGCCATGATGACGTGTGAGCAAGCATACTTTAGGGAGATGACGATTCACAACAGAGTGAGAGTGGTCAGTTGGCATCGTTGTGAACTGAGATTTAACATTCAACCAATAAAATGATTGCAAACGCGTACGTCACACACTAAACAGCCAATTCTGGTCGTTTGAATTCGTTAGCTTAATTCGATGATTTTAATTTTTTCTCGAAAGCCTGACAACAAACAGAGAACGGTAATTGCTATGTTTTGTTTTTCTGACGGTTCATTATTCTTGAAACGATTTTTTTTGGAAATCACTATGCCTATTGCATAAAATATGCCTCTTCATTCACCCTATTCTCCAGATTTAGCCCTCATCGAATAATACTTGTTTGAATTCTCGAATGAAGAGACCATAGTCGAAAGTGAAATCTGAATTTTTACAGAAAAAAAAATGAAGAAATGTCAGAGCAACGTGGGCTCTAGATAAAAACTATTGATGAATAGAAAATAGGTGAGTTCATTGACACATCCGCATTTCTTCTTGGCAAACCCCATCGACTTTGATATAACCAGGTTGACAGTTGACATCGACTATGTTGAAATCAGAAAACGTAGGACTAATTACATTTTCTCCAGGCATTAAACCCACTGGAAATGACTCTACAAAACAAAGTAAAGAAACTAGGAAAACTAGCACTTTTGTGAAAAATTTGAGAGAAAACCATTTTGTAGACTTTACTGAACATTACTGAAATAAAAGGCGCCACCGCTTTTTATTCAAACAGAATTATTTATTATCTTTGCTATCGGCATCCCGTTTTAGAATTGGAGTTTTAGTTCGAGTAGTCCCATTGTCATTGGAGCGATCGAAAAAAATCAAATCAGCTTTTGGAAAATACTACGCAGCCTCCAATTCCTTTAAAACAGGAAATTGCTCCTAAATAAATATCAGTGGCGTAGATATCAAAATAAATACCTACTTTTTGATCATTAATGTTGTAGATTCTATCACCCCGATTACACTCAGCTCACGGCAGGGAGCAGGGAAGTGGGCAGCGCGAGAATGTAATCACTACACTTGTAGCTGCCTTCCGCTGCTCCTCGTGCTGCCTCATGCTCCCTAAATTGGCGGTTTTTCGGACGGAAGTCAAAGGACCAGCAGTACGAGCGGCAATGAGTGTTTACATTCAGCTAGGTTGCTGTGACTGCGCTGACAACAGAATCGCCGAAATTTATAATAGCTGTTTTCGAAAATGTTGTCATTATTTTTGTCGATAAAATGTCCACGACGGAGTGGAGTGAAATTTCGATTTTAAAAATAATTTTTCAGTATTACCTATGTGCCTTTTATTTCCTATTCCAAAACAGGTAATTTCATAACTAACAATTCTAACGAATGTTTACATCTTCCATCAGTGGTGAGACCAAAATTATTGCAAAAATCACACGAGCTACAGTTATTTCACAGAAATCCCATTTTATCATAAAAGTGATTTATTTCTGTGTCAAGAATGTGTTCCTGACGACTGCTCAAGAGTATTGTCCAGAACGTTGAATAATAGAGACGATAATGAGTGGTCCAAATAATATTGAAATACATTTTCCAAAATTAGGAATTTCACGTCTATAGAAAAATTTTCAATAAAAATCTACAACAACTCTGCGTATCTTTTCTGGGAACACCCCTTATATTTTATTTCATGTTGACAATTAATAATTGATATAGTTATGTATTTATTTATAATATCTTCTCCTCAAAATACGAACACCCGTTCATGATTTGTTATTAGATATGTATAATCTTTCTGGGACCAGATATGATCTTTACTTTATCCTCAAACAATATAAAGCATATTTTTTCATCGGGAGGATCATATGATTAATTTTTCGATAATTTATTACAGGAAGATTCTTGAAAGATATAGAATTTGATTCAAGATAGACACATTATTTATTTTGTTGATAAACAACGTTATGTAAACAAATATTTCAAACTGACTGGATGTATAAGACTCGAGATTGATGCTAAATGTATCAAATATGAATACATTAACGTGTTTACGGACTGACGACCCCACGGACAGATTGAATTCGACGACGGATTTGGCTCAAAATTCTAAAATTACAGACATTTGCGCAAAACGATTAAGCGCACAAAAAGTAGAACAACCTTATTGACTGATTCACTCGATGCAATGACCTTTGTTTGCTTATGTCCGCGTTATCTGCTTTTGTTCATTTCAGGAAAAACCAGTACACTTTCTGATTATCTCTAATCTATTTCTAGGAATTTTGTCACATCTACCTTTATCGATTCCTCGTTTTCTTAATTTTCATAATTCCATGAGTTATGCAAATGTTATTCCTTTTTTTCTCAAAATCAATTACCTATTTCTATTCTACTTAATTTTCTCTGCTCAAATGTGAGAACATATAGGTATACATCTTTTAATATCCTGAAAGTAACTTATTTATTGTAGAAAAAAGCAGAAATTTCAATGTATAAATTGAGAGTAATTTTTAGCCTCTCTGAATTGAATTTAGTTATGCTTACACTTTATTTCAGATTTCATTATCGAGGATATTGAAGATAATAGATCAAAAAATCTCTTAATAGCTGTACATATTTTGGAAACTCTTCCAATCTGAGAAAATGTTATCGTTCCTATCATATTTTTGATGCCTTTGTACCTATACTCCTATTTTAACCAGTTTCAGATTATTTTCATTTTGTACAATGGGCATTTCCATAAAAAATCATTTTGAAAATAATTACCCTCAGAAATTTATAGCAATAATCCGTTTTTTGTTTGTTGTCATGTTTTCGAGATAAAAATGATTGATTTTACCGAAACAAGCTAGCGAATTCAAACGATCAAATTTGGCGGTTGAGTGTGACGTACGCGTTAGCATTTATTTAATTGGTTGAATGGGGAACCACAGTTTACAGCGATGACGTTCGAACTTGATATCAATATTAAGTGGAAATTGAATACTAGAGGTTGAAGTGAATAATTGTATGTATATCGGGTGTCCCAAGGTAAGTGGCCTATCAGAATAGTATGGAAAACTATTGATATATTTTTTTGGTCCATCTTGTATAACTGACAACTATGATTCAAAAACAGTGACATACATAAATCAATATCTTATGATAAATTTCTGACTCGAACTCAAATATTGAGCGAACTAGAGTCATTTTCGCAACCCGCCAATTGATCTAATAGGCCACTCATGTTGGGACACCCGATATATGAATTAACACTACTCTCAATGCTGTCAACCGGAAAAAAACATATATTAAACATATCTACCCATCAATTCAGGGCTACCGTCGGTTTTCCTAACATACTGTATTAAAATACCAAATGGCTTCGGAAATAATATTATTGGTAAAACTTTGCCTCATATCAAGAAGATAATCTAATATAATTAAATTAGTTACCTTTCAATCAGTCAGTTATTATTATAATTTGCAATACATTCCCCTCTGAATTTGGTATAACCTTTTTGACACTTAACAGTTATCACAGAAGTAATCTTGAAATCATCTAAAATGTGAGTTTTCTCAGTATCCACGGGACTGCTGGTGAAACACTCGAAATTCCAGCAAATTAATAAAAAAATGTAGAACAATCTAATTGACTTCATTGCTGTAATACAGCATCCACTCAAATGCAATCGATGATTTGTTTGCTCGTGTATGCGTTATCTGCTTTTCATTCTATTCAGGGATATAAAATACATGTTATTCTCTTTATCTCTTCCATTTCAAGAAATTCTCGTAATCTCACCTTCGTCAGGTCCCCATTCTTTAATTATGAAACACCGGATTTCTAAGGTTATCCGCAAATTTCCTGGCTTGAAATCTTTCGTTGCACAATGAAACGAACATTTGGGATAAATCCAGAAATAAACTAGAAAAAGCTCCGATGTCACTCTACATTTGTACATATTGGGAAAACGGTTGTTCAAATTTAAATTTCCTGACAATTTTTACATTCTAAAGGGTTTTCCAATAAGAGATGTTATTTTGATATCTAAGAAAAATACCAATGATCGGATGTTTATTTCGTTATAAAGAAGAAGCTATGCCGTTAATAGTGGAAAATAACATCAGGCAAATGACCACCACTACCACGCTTACAGGGCCATAGCCTTTTAATGAAATTTTTCATTACCAAATCGCAAAGTGGCCCTCGATAGCCTCACGAATTCCATCTTTGAGGTCTTGAATCGATGCTGGACTATATTGAGGTAAACCTTCTCTTTCACGTGGCCCCAAAGGAAGAAGTCGCAAGGTGTTAATCTCAAGATCTCGGTGGCCAATTGTGATCACCTCTTCGAGAGATAACAAGGTCCGGAAACTTTTCCCGCAAAAGATCAATGGTTCGTTGCTTGGTTGGTACGTAGCGCCGTCTTGTTGAAAGTAAACATTGTCCAGATAAGTACTATTCAATTTCGGTGTAATGACGTTTGTGGAATGCCTAATTCCAAAGAACGACGAGGAATGAACAAATAATATAGTTATGTGAAGAATTAAACCCGTGCACGTCGCTCAAGAACAGCCGAGAATATTGCTGCTGTAGCCGAAAGTGTTGTCTTCAACACTTTCTTCACATAACTATATTTCCTCATAGAGTTAGAATCAACCCAAATGTCATCAAATTTTCACCGATTTGTAATTATATTTCTGGCGAAACTAATAATTTTAACTCTTCTTTTCACATGAAATTTTGTGGCCATAGTGTTAACGGAACGATAGAACATTCAATTGTAATATTGGAGAGACAAATCCTTATACATATTTCCACAACAAAATATCCGATTCGAGGGAAATTCATTTTGAGAGTAGATATTCTCATACTGAATGTTCATGCAAAATTTCAAGAGGATCGCTTAATTAGAACCATGAAATTCAATTTCTTTCAAAATTATCCAGTTTGATTCAGAATTTGTCAGTTCGATCGAGTTTAAATTTTGCAGTTAAATGTTCATTAACAGTTCAAAGCAGTAGCCAAAAATTTGCGGAAGTTCCGTTTATACAACCATAAGAAAGTCTATCGTAATGTCGAAAAAAATTCTAATATTTTCATAAAAAAACTTTCGATTGAAATAAAATCGTGTTTGAAGATGTAAACTGGTGAGATTAATGATCATGCAAACATGTAAAATCAGAACCATTGATTTAAGATATTTTTACTCAATGGTTCTTTCATATTCTTGGTTTTTTGAATAATTTCATTAATATAAGTTCTGATCGTGCTGAGATGTATTCATATACAGTGAAACTTCCTATAACGAAAGCGCTAAATCCGCAAAAAAAATTATTATAAAGAAATTTCCTTATAGGTACAGAAATTTGTTGGCAATGTCGCGGTCGACTTCAGTGATAAATTTAATTTATTATATTAAGTTTATCGTTCAAACTTAAGCACTTCCTTTCAGACATTTTCGCACAACTTTCACACTAGCATAATGGTTAGATTGAAACCAAACAGCCAGGGGTGTATTAAAACTGTTTCGGAAGGATCTCTCTGCCCGCCGTAATGATTAGTTTGAGGTCGGAATTTATTACGTACTTCTGGAAAAAAATTGGGAAAAAACTCACCCTTATACCTTTTACCAATACCCATTCAAAGAGTGATGTTCTTTGAATATTTCGTTATAGAGAGAATTTACTTCGTTTTAGAGGGTGTTTTAACATGGAATTTTGATTCATGGTGCAATGTCTTGTACGAAATTCGTTATACAGTTGTTCGTTATAGTAAAGTTTCACTGTATTCATTATCAATTCAAGTCCTATACAAAATTTTGAGGTAATAGACGTATTGCTCCACCACTAAACGAGCGTTCAAGAGCACCTACTCAGTGCTCCTCTTAATTTTTTTTACTTTACCTTACTTGAAAGGCTGTTCATTAGATGGAAGATAATTTAGAGAAAATTTCGGTGGGAATTTTTTCATCATATTCCTTCGATTAAATCACCTAATCACCTTACTTTAGTTTTTTGTATAAAGTTGAAATGAAACTCACCCATATGTCGGCCTGCATCTCCCCGCAAACCTGATATACCCCTTCATACAGGGCGTCGTTATAATATTGGCAGTCTTTACCACTTCCTCCTTCTTGAGCAACTGATCGAAGAGCACGGTCTTAGCGTCGCAAACCAAGCACAAACCTAACATCAAAATTAAGAAGAATAAGATGGTCAGATCTATAATCTTAACTTCATCGCGATGTGGTTGATATATTCCCCTGCTGAATAATTTTCACGAATGTTGATATCAATGTTTACTTTTACGATTTGATTCAGCCGTATCTTATCTTTTTGAGGCTTCCGGTCTACAGGGAAGGTCAGAATAGTTTTTGTGCATTACAAAATTCACGAACAAAACATAATATCAAATAGAGATTTGGTACCGCATTTGTGTTATTGACCCACAATAGGCGTTGACCTGATATTTTTCGTTAGCGATGGTCTACAGTGAGTTAGAAATCTACGATATATCGGTAAAAAACTGTTATTCAAATCTTCATTCAGAAAAGGCACCGAGATTATTATGATCAATACAAATCTAATAGCCCTGAGCAGGTGCTTTTGAGTGCTCTTTCCTTGCTGGAGCAATAAGACTATTACCTCAAAATTTTGTACGAGACTTGAGATTGATACTAAATATACGATTGCAATCTCTCAGTACGATCGGACTTATATTCTGGAAATGACCCAAAAATGAAATATGTGAAAAATCGATAACTAAAATATCAAGATATTGTTTATGATTTCACAATCCTTTTGAAAATTTACATGATCATTCACTTCGCCAGTTTACATACTCAAACTAGATTCCATTTAAATTGAAAGTTTTTTCTATATTATGATAGACTTTTCTATAGTTGTATTAACGCAACTGCCACAAATTTTGCGTACTGTTTTGAATTGATATTGAACATTTTACTGCCAAATGAAAGCTCGATTGCATTGACAAATTCTGAATTACTCGACAAAATAGGTAATTTAAAAAAATTTAATAATATGGTTCTGAAGATCCTCTTGAAATTTTGCATAACTTTCAGTATAAGAATCTTCACCCTGAAAAAAAATTCACTCAAATCGGATATTTCATTGTGGAAATTAAGAATGTTTTCAATATTTCGATTGAATTTTTTATTACTCTGTTAACGCTATGGCCACAAAACTTCGTACCAGGCTTCTTATGACGGAATCCTGCATGTGGCCGTGAAATTTCATTTCGGTTTTGTTCTGTTTGAGATATTGAGGAAGAAAAATTTGAAATGGCCATATTTCATTGAACACCCTGTACTATTTACCTGGTTAACGACAACCGCGGCATTTAAGAACCGAACCTACCCTGAAAATTCCAAACTCGCAAACGCTGTGTATTATTATAAAGGGTTTTCCAATAAGAGGTGTTATTTTGAATGGCCCGCTATTTCGGTAAATGTCACGTTCGAAGCTGTCATTTTTCGACATTTGACAAGTAGAAACTACGCCATTAATAAAAATGGAACGATACACGCTTCAAGAACGCATTCAAGTTAATAAAATTCACTATAAATGGTGAAAATTTGGCAAAGATGGTTCGTAAAACTCGAACATTTTTGAGTCGTCGTGAAGCACCTTGTCGTACCGCATAAAGAAAATGGTGGAAAAATTCGAGCTGTTGGGGCAAGTTAGTGATGTGAAGAATAGAACCCATGCACGTCGCTCAAGAACAGCCGAGAATATTGCTGCTGTAGCCGAAAGTGTTGAAGAAACCCATGTTTGTCAATTCCTCTTCGTTTTTTGGAATAAGCATTCCACAAACGTCATTACACCGTATTTTGCATAAAGATTTGGGTCTTTAGGCTTATAAAGTTTAGTTAACACAAGAACTCAAGATCATCAACAACGTCGTGTCTTTGCGGGAAAAGTTTCCGGACCGTGTATCTCTCGAAGAGGTGATCGCAATTGGCCACCGAGATCTTGTGATTCAACACCTGCGACTTCTTCCTTTGGGGCCACGTGAAAGAGAAGGTCTACTCGAATAGCCCAGCGTCGATTCAAGACCTCAAAGATGGAATTCGTGAAGACATAGGGCAGCCACTTTGCGATTTGGTTATGGAAAATTTCATTAAAAGGATATTGTCCTGTAAGCGTGTTGGTCATTTGCCTGATGTTATTTTCCACGGCATAGCTTCTTCTATATAATGAAATAAACATCCGATCATTTATATTAAAAAATGGCATTTTTCTTTGAATATCAAAATAACACCTCTTATTGGAAAGCCCTTTATAAGGAGCATTATAAATAACCCGTTGTTAGATATAGTTTTCTTTGAAAATTAACCATTTCGAATTGATTAATTTTCTTCTTCTTTCTGATATTTTGAAGAATTTGTATGTCGTTTTTAGGAATTGATAGTAGTTATTTCGATCATGAGAAAGTTCGATATAAATTTAGACTGTTTAGAAGATTGAATAGAAAGTAGGTGGTGAAAATTCGATAAGTACCGTACCATAGACATAGAAAAGACTTTTATAAGTCTATGATAAGTACACAAAAGTCAAAATTCAGTCATGTAATATGTGAACAAATCTCTTTTTAATTCTCAATATTCGATATAATGTTCAATTTTATTACAGAATTGGATAAAAGGCTGAGATAAGATGGCACATTTCTTCGCACCACGGGCCTTTTGAAGAATCCACGATCTGGTCCCCATGTTGGTCCCCATGAGTTCTTGATCAGCCAAAAGTCCTTCCATTTCAGTTCCATAACCCACAAGTAAAACTGCATGATTTGGTGTGTGGTACATTCAGAGTCATCCCAAACTCACCCTCGTATTCGACCAAGGTCAGGGTAGCGTCTATGGCAATGGATATGGTCCTTTCAGATAAACCGCCTCCTTGAGCTTATCTTCGCCTCCTACTACCTTGACAGTACCTCCTGACTTGAAGACTGATTTGAAGGCCTTACAGGTGCCCTCTACACCCGTGTAGGGGTAAAGATTTTCTGTTGGTATTCCGTATTTTTCAACGTATTTAAAGGCTTTTGTTGGCCAACCTTGATTACAACCCCTATTTCCAACAATTGTTGAACAATCTACAAGAGCTTGTTCGCTGAGTACTAGTGTCTTATTGGCACGTAGTCTTGCGAGTCCTTCCAAAGCACCAGTCTTGAATTAAAAACAGAGAAGTTAAATTATATAAATGATATTTCTGGAAGTTGAAAAACATGCATACAGGTGGGTCAAATTGAACTCTTTTGATATTGAAAGTTTCAAAGGTGATTTGGGATCTATTTAAAAAACTGATTTAATTTTGTTTTTATACTCTAAAATTAGGTCTGAAACTCTGAAAATCAAATATGTTTGAGCTTAAGGGGTGCCATAACTAGTTAGGAAATAATCCAAAACACCAGATTGAAGTTTACAACATTCTCGATTACTTCCATGCTTTGTAACTTAACTTATTCAACGAGATTCTGCTGAAACGAATTCCCCAACTCTGATCAATCTTATACATATAGGTTGTTTACTTTTTTAAGTGGTCAAACTTCAGGGAGCGATTACACAAGTGATTTGCAACAAAAAATGTCATATAACACATGGTCGAAAATGTTGACGGTTATTCTTCAATTTAACATTTCTTGATGTCACGAAAAATTTCAATTTTTTTCTCTGAAAGATCATTATTCAGTTTCCTGGGGGTCTCATCAATTTGACCATATATTTGGAAACGGCAATAAATTTGCTACAAGATGAGAGAGTCTGTGTGAAGAAAACACTCTATTGCAGGCGTGGAAGGGAGAAGACTATCACGATTCTGAAGTTAACAAAAATCAGTTATTTTTCCAATGGTTTTTTCGATGAAATATTTATAATTATGCACACGTTTCTGTTCATTGAAAAATACCTCATTTAGTGTAGGTACTTACGAATGACATCTCAACTTTTGTGCCCACTGCTCATTCTCCGCTATAATACAATGGCTACATGATAACAACGGAAAATTCCAAAAATCCGAACCTAAAACTTGCTCAATGTTGAAGCTCTTCGTGATTGAATCTTAGTGTAATTTTATGTAAATCATCAATTCATCTGTATCTGAGACTAGACTTGCATTTTGTAGTTGGTACCACCGAAATAATTCAGGACAGTGGGGGCCATAGGATATTAAGGACTGATGTGGTCACTTTCACGAATCAAGTGTGATTAATTAATGAAACAACCATGTATGGCAGAGAAAAAACCCTCAATCGACTATCATTTCTCACTTCCAACATGAGTTAACATGAGGTTGGCAGTCATAGAGGATAACTTTTCGGACCAGTTATACTTACCGATAACTTTGATGCTGAAGAATTCATCAGATTAATCCAAAGCAACTTGACAGACATATTCGATGAAATGCAACTGTCCTAACAGATAAAATGTCTAATTTCAAATGAATGGCTTCCCAGCACATAAGTCGTAATGTCAAGATCTATTTAATGAATATATTGCGATACAATGGATTG
>JACDNR010000028.1:0-27750 GCA_013421045.1 Propylea japonica | reverse complement strand
GTCGATTCTATGTCTAGTTCTCGAAATATTCGTATCTGTTTGAATAATAATTAAGTCGTTATGTAAGCCCCCCATGGGGGTGCAAGTTAAAGATGACTGCTGAAATATTTTTTCGTCAATATGTTAATAATCATGCAGCAGCATGAGAGCGTTACTATGTTTGGTTGTTTTTTCATAAATTTTTAAAATATAGGCTGTTTGGTACTGACCCCCCTGGGGGGGTGCAAGTGAATGTGGCGTATGCAGTAATTATGAGTTAGTGTTTTTGGATGTTATTGCCAAATTTGACGTCAATCCTATGTCTAGTTTGCTAGATATAAATTTTTCACAGAAAACTCGGCTGGAACTCGGCTAGCCCCCCAAGGGGGTGCAAGTGGAAGTGAGTCACATAGTTATTTTGTGTGTATCGAAAGAAGGATGAATACGAAATTTCGTGTCGATTCTATGTCTAGTTCTCGAAATATTCGTATCTGTTTGAATAATAATTAAGTCGTTATGTAAGCCCCCCATGGGGGTGCAAGTTAAAGATGACTGCTGAAAATTTTTTCGTCAATATGTAAATAATTATGCAGTAGCATGAGAGCGTTACTATGTTTGGTTGTTTTTCATAGAGTTTTAAATATTAGGCTGTTTGATACTGACCCCCCTGGGGGGTGCAAGTGGATGTGGCGTATGCAGTAATTATGAGTTAGTCTTTTGGATGTTATTGCCAAATTTGACGTCAATCCTATGTCTAGTTTGCTAGATATAAATTTTTCACAGAAAACTCGGCTGGAACTCGGCTAGCCCCCCCAAGGGGGTGCAAGTGGAAGTGAGTATATAGTTATTTTTGTGTATAGAAAGAAGGATGAATACGAAATTTCGTGTCGATTCAATGTCTAGTTTCTCGAAATATTCGTATCTGTTTGAATAATGATTAAGTCGTTATGTAAGCCCCCCATGGGGGTGCAAGTTAAAGATGACTGCTGAAATATTTTTTCGTCAATATGTAATAATCATGCAGCAGCATGAGAGCGTTACTATGTTTGGTTGTTTTTTCATAAATTTTTAAATATTAGGCTGTTTGGTACTGCCCCCCTGGGGGGTGCAAGTGAATGTGGCGTATGCAGTAATTATGAGTTAGTGTTTTGGATGTTATCGCCAAATTTGACGTCAATCCTATGTCTAGTTTGCTAGATATAAATTTTTCACAGAAAACTCGGCTGGAACTCGGCTAGCCCCCCAAGGGGGTGCAAGTGGAAGTGAGTCACATAGTTATTTTGTGTGTATCGAAAGAAGGATGAATACGAAATTTGTGTCGATTCTATGTCTAGTTCTCGAAATATTCGTATCTGTTTGAATAATAATTAAGTCGTTATGTAAGCCCCCCATGGGGGTGCAAGTTAAAGATGACTGCTGAAATATTTTTTCGTCAATATGTAAATAATTATGCAGTAGCATGGGAGCGTTACTATGTTTGGTTGTTTTTCATAAATTTTTAAATATTAGGCTGTTTGGTACTGACCCCCCTGGGGGGTGCAAGTGGATGTGGCGTATGCAGTAAGTAGTAATTATGAGTTAGTCTTTCTGGATGTGATTGCCAAATTTGACGTCAATCCTATGTCTAGTTTGCTAGATATAAATTTTTCACAGAAAACTCGGCTGAAACTCGGCTAGCCCCCCAAGGGGGTGCAAGTGGAAGTGAGTCATATAGTTTTTTTTTGTGTATAGAAAGAAGGATGAATACGAAATTTCGTGTCGATTCCATGTCTAGTTCTCGAAATATTCGTATCTGTTTGAATAATAATTAAGTCGTTATGTAAGCCCCCCATAGGGGTGCAAGTTAAAGATGACTGCTGAAATATTTTTTCGTCAATATGTAATAATCATGCAGCAGCATGAGAGCGTTACTATGTTTGGTTGTTTTTTCATAAATTTTTAAATATTAGGCTGTTGGTACTGACCCCCCTGGGGGGGTGCAAGTGAATGTGGCGTGTGCAGTAATTATGAGTTAGTGTTTTTGGATGTTATTGCCAAATTTGACGTCAATCCTATGTCTAGTTTGCTAGATATAAATTTTTCACAGAAAACTCGGCTGGAACTCGGCTAGCCCCCAAGGGGGTGCAAGTGGAAGTGAGTCCCATAGTTATTTTGTGTGTATCGAAAGAAGGATGATACGAAATTTCGTGTCGATTCTATGTCTAATTCTCGAAATATTCGTATCTGTTTGAATAATAATAAGTCGTTATGTAAGCCCCCCATGAGGGTGCAAGTTAAAGATGACTGCTGAAATATTTTTTCGTCAATATGTAAATAATTATGCAGTAGCATGAGAGCGTTACTATGTTTGGTTGTTTTTTCATAGAGTTTTAAATATTAGGCTGTTTGATACTGACCCCCTGGGGGGTGCAAGTGGATGTGGCGTATGCAGTAATTATGAGTTAGTCTTATGGATGTGATTGCCAAATTTGACGTCAATCCTATGTCTAGTTGCTAGATATAAATTTTTCACAGAAACTCGGCTGGAACTCGGCTAGCCCCCCAAGGGGGTGCAAGTGGAAGTGGTCACATAGTTATTTTGTGTGTATCGAAAGAAGGATGAATACGAAATTTCGTGTCTATTCTATGTTAGTTCACGAAATATTCGTATCTGTTTGAATAATAATTAAGTCGTTATGTAAGCCCCCCATGGGGGTGCAAGTTGAAGATGACTGCTGAAATATTTTTTCGTCAATATGTAAATAATTATGCAGTAGCATGAGAGCGTTTCTATGTTTGGTTGTTTTTCATAAATTTTTAAATATTAGGCTGTTTGGTACTGACCCCCCTGGGGGGTGCAAGTGGATGTGGCGTATGCAGTAATTATGAGTTAGTCTTTCTGGATGTGATCGCCAAATTTGACGTCAATCCTATGTCTAGTTTGCTAGATATAAATTTTTCACAGAAAACTCGGCTGGAACTCGGCTAGCCCCCCAAGGGGGTGCAAGTGGAAGTGAGTCATATAGTTATTTTGTGTGTATAGAAAGAAGGATAAAATACGAAATTTCGTGTCGATTGTATGTCTAGTTCTCGAAATATTCGTATCTGTTTGAATAATAATTAAGTCGTTATGTAAGCCCCCCATAGGGTGCAAGTTAAAGATGACTGCTGAATATTTTTTCGTCAATATGTTAATAATCATGCAGCAGCATGAGAGCGTTACTATGTTTGGTTGTTTTTTCATAATTTTTTTAATATTAGGCTGTTTGGTACTGACCCCCTGGGGGGTGCAAGTGAATGTGGCGGTGCAGTAATTATGAGTTAGTGTTTTTGGATGTTATTGCCAAATTTGACGTCAATCCTATGTCTAGTTTGCTAGATATAAATTTTTCACAGAAAACTCGGCTGGAACTCGGCTAGCCCCCCAAGGGGGTGCAAGTGGAAGTGAGTCCCATAGTTATTTTGTGTGTATCGAAAGAAGGATGAATACGAAATTTCGTGTCGATTCTATGTCTAATTCTCGAAATATTCGTATCTGTTTGAATAATAATTAAGTCGTTATGTAAGCCCCCCATGAGGGTGCAAGTTAAAGATGACTGCTGAAATATTTTTTCGTCAATATGTAAATAATTATGCAGTAGCATGAGAGCGTTACTGTTTGGTTGTTTTTTCATAGAGTTTTAAAATTAGGCTGTTTGATACTGACCCCCCTGGGGGGTGCAAGTGGATGTGGCGTATGCAGTAATTATGAGTTAGTCTTACTGGATGTGATTGCCAAATTTTACGTCAATCCTATGTCTAGTTTGCTAGATATAAATTTTTCACAGAAAACTCGGCTGGAACTCGGCTAGCCCCCCAAGGGGGTGCAAGTGGAAGTGGGTCACATAGTTATTTTGTGTGTATCGAAAGAAGGATGAATACGAAATTTCGTGTCTATTCTATGGTTAGTTCACGAAATATTCGTATCTGTTTGAATAATAATAAGTCGTTATGTAAGCCCCCATGGGGGTGCAAGTTAAAGATGACTGCTGAAATATTTTTTCGTCAATATGTAAATAATTATGCAGTAGCATGAGAGCGTTTCTATGTTTGGTTGTTTTTTCATAAATTTTTAAATATTAGGCTGTTTGGTACTGACCCCCCTGGGGGTGCAAGTGGATGTGGCGTATGCAGTAATTATGAGTTAGTTTTCTGGATGTGATCGCCAAATTTGACGTCAATCCTATGTCTAGTTTGCTAGATATAAATTTTTCACAGAAACTCGGCTGGAACTCGGCTAGCCCCCCAAGGGGGTGCAAGTGGAAGTGAGTCATATAGTTATTTGTGTGTATAGAAAGAAGGATAAATACGAAATTTCGTGTCGATTGTATGTCTAGTCTCGAAATATTCGTATCTGTTTGAATAATAATTAAGTCGTTATGTAAGCCCCCATGGGGGTGCAAGTTAAAGATGACTGCTGAAATATTTTCGTCAATATGTAAATAAATCATGCAGCAGCATGAGAGCGTTACTATGTTGGTTTGTTTTTCATAAATTTTTAAATATTAGGCTGTTTGGTTCTGACCCCCTGGGGGGTGCAAGTGAATGTGGCGTATGCAGTAATTATGAGTTAGTGTTTTTGGATGTTATTGCCAAATTTGACGTCAATCCTATGTCTAGTTTGCTAGATATAAATTTTTCACAGAAAACTCTGGCTTGGAACTCGGCTAGCCCCCAAGGGGGTGCAAGTGGAAGTGGGTCACATAGTTATTTTGTGTGTATTCGAAAGAAGGATGAATACGAAATTCGTGTCTATTCTATGTCTAGTTCTCGAATATTCGTATCTGTTTGATAATAATTAAGTCGTTATGTAAGCTGTAATGAAGTTCAATTTTAAATGAGTTAATGAGTAATTGATCTTCATTTTAAAATAATTTATTCAAGTTTTCGTTTAAAATTCGGGAATTTTTATTCCGTTCAGAATTAATTCACAACAATCAGGAAAAACCGTAGTCTTCATTTAATTTATCCGAGTTTTTCATTTTAAATTCGTGAATTTTTATTCCGTTCAGAATTAATTCAAAACAATCGAAAAAACCGAACATTTAGCGATTGATGTTGTTTTTCATACATAAAACATCGTAGAATCGTCCGCAAGAACAACGCCGATCGCCGATAACGCCGTTTTTTGCATATACGTACGATAAGCCAGTTTTAGATGTTTTTACCGAGGTACTCTCCTGCAAATTTTAACGTTTCTGCGCCTACCTTTTCCACCCCCCTCCGGAAGATTTAAAGGCGGGGTTTCCCTACATCGGTAATTAGTTCCGAATCAGTTTTGCTTGAGTTAAATTAGTTCCAAATTATTTTCTGTTTTAGACGCATACCTTATTAAATTTAGTTCCGAATTATTCGCTGCTACAAACGATCATATTTCTTTTTGCGCTTCTAAAGTTTCTGAATTCTCTTTACATTTTTGCTTCAGTGAGTGCTAGTGTAATTGAATTGTAAGTACCGACCGATTTATTGCGGTCCTATTTTTATACCTCGTTGAGTCTACCTAATAGCTGTTCCGTCAGATCCTTAACAATACCTTTCCTAGTTTGTCCAGGTATCCGTAGTTAGCCTACTATAGTACGTTTGGCCGTATAACCGGTGCCCGTAGTTAGTCTGTCCTTTATGGCGTGTAACTCATAGTCAGACCGGAGGGCTGATGCAAACCTATGCTATAGTACGTTCAATCGAATACCTTTCCTGCTTTGTCCTGCTCCTTAGAGCCCGTAGTTAGTCTGTCCTTTATGGCGTGTAACTCATAGTCAGACCGGAGGGCATAACGAACCAATGCTGCTAGCAAGTTCGACATATCCTTTTCAACCCTCTAATTTCACCTGGCCAAACCCCAACCTGTTTACGAGAAAACAAGCAAAGTGGTATAGACTACGTGGTGAATTCTAGGACTGAAAGAATATCGGACAAGTATAACCGTTGTGCACTCTTATACTGACCCCTTTTATTCCTGTTTTCCTGATTTTATCATATATTTGAATTAACCGTTTAAATTAACTTATTTTCTATTCTGGCTGACTCGTACCGGGAAAATCTTTGTTTCTTATGAAAGTGCTCGCAGTCAGACAAAACTGACCAGATTATATTTTGTATGATTTCATATAGCGTCTTATTTCACTGTATTTTATATAACTATTTTCGCTATCTGAATAAACTGTGTAAATTTGCTCTATTTCTGATTTTCTCTGTTATCGCTAATATCCTGGATAACGACGAACTCTGTTCTGACTAGCAGCTGCCCTGGTAGGTTTGCTATTCTCCCTTATTAGAAAAAGAATAGCTGGCGCTCGAGTAAGTTTCGCCGAGAAAACCACGTTACAAAAATGGCGCCCGAGCAGGGACCGTCAGAAATAGTGAGTTTCAGTGAAATATTTTGCGCCCCGATTTAATACTGTACAGTTTATACCATCCGAAAGTGATTCGACTTATTCATTGGTGAAGTAAAGAGAATATTCTGAGTTTTATTTTTGACCGCTGAAAACTTTTAAATCCGTTATTTTTGACCTTTCCCTCCTTGAAACCTGTGTGAAAAAATAAATTGTTCTGAGTTTTAATTATTGCAATTTATGAAACTGAAATGAAATCTTGAATCTTTTTCTGATAGTGTTTTATTCTGAACAGTGTGAACTTGTTTGATATTGTTGGATTTTTTTTTTCTTTTCTTGAATTGTTTCACAATACAGGTGCAGTTACAGTGCAATTGAATTGTACAACCGAATTGTGCAGTTGCAGGATATTCCGAGGTAGGTGGATTTGTAGTTTGTGCTTGAGAGACTGAAATTTTCCATTGACCTGAACATTTATTGGTGAATGAAATAAAAGACTTGTGTTGTTTGTTTTATTCTGCTGGTTAATCTGTTAACTGTTACGATATTTATATTTTGATATTATCTGTGCGATTGAATTGAACTGCTGGGACAGTGTTTTTCGGTCAACGGTTTATGAACTATTGCTATTTTAGTGATACCTGATTATTACACAAGTGAGTCGTTTTAAACCGGACATTCGTAAACTGTGTGACTTTGGTGCATTTTTAGCAGTGGACTAGTTAGACTATTGCTATTGCGCTTCTGGTATACCTTAGCTCTGCTATATTTTCTGGTTACTACTTGAACATTGTTGAATTTTCGGTTGTGTTGATTTTTTTAAATTTATATGGACTTGACCTTTACTCTAAACTATTCTGATTAATTGATTTGCGGTTTATCTGATTGATCTTGATCTGTAAGCTCTATTATAAACTTTACTATTGCTGGTATAATTGTATTTTACAACCAATTGTAAACTTTAGCCTGGTTGTAGCTGGCATTGCTGTTTACTTGTATACTCGCTATCGATAATTCCTTTACAGCTTTGAACTCTGTGCGAGTGAACAAATAGTTGATAGTTCGTGAGTGATATAGCCGGGAACTGTATATACTTTTAACCGAACCTTACGTAGAAAGACTTAACCGCGAATAGTGAACATGGATGTGAATCGGCTATTGAGTGATGAGTTAACCTACGAACTTAACTCAGAGGACAAACAATACCAGGCACAGTGATGCCTAAGCGAAATTTACTAACCGGGTCATTCAATCAAATACACGTTACAATCTGTGACATGGATGGATCCTACCTTGGATATAGAGATATGCCAGAAAAACTGACCGATTTAGTTGGAATCAATTCAAACACTTCAACCACGACAATGCAGATAACGAATATTCGCGCATTTTCACAAGGCTAAAACACGTTCAAGGAAGATTGAACTTTATTGACACCACTGATGAATCACAATCACAATTGGTCAGTCAGCTAAAAGGAGCTACAGCCAGAGCCTTGGATGCGTTGCAGGAAGTTCATAAGGGCAGCCTTCAACAACCTCTCTTAGACCTGGAGGTCCCGTCTTCCCCTGGGGTGTCCCCTATGCAGCCCCAGCGAGCAGCAGCAGCCGAACCATCACTTGTTGACCTCGGAGAAGACATCCGTCCACCGTCCACTGGTGCAGTCTCACGAGCTCACACACCTGAAAGAAATTCTATATTAGATCGAGTTATAAATGACACCAGAAGGACATGCAGAGAAATACTACAGGAGATATCTTTTCCGGCAAATATACCGCCAAGAAACCCCCTCAGACCGTTGGCACAAGGCAATTACCGACCTGAGCCTGAAGCCCGATTTACATCAACACCGTCTGTTCCCCTGTACAAATGGACAATTTCATTTGATGGTACCAAAAGTGTCACCGATTTCATCGATGAGGTGGAAAGACTGGCTGAGTCACGCAAAGTACCACTAGGACAGGTGTTCGACTCTGTATACGAACTCCTGAGGAAAGACGCCCGGGATTGGTTCATCCCCCGTAGAGGAACGTTTCAAAACTGGGACGACTTCAAATTCCAATTGAAAGACGCTTTCCTACCGGTGAATTACGAAGAAAACCTGTTGGAGGAAATAAAAAGGCGAACGCAGGGCCCGGATGAAAATTTCTGCTCTATGTTACAAGAATGCAGAATCTGTTCCAGAAATTATCCTGCAACCGACCGTCCGAAGAGGAACAGATCCGTCTGATTAGACAGAGGTTACTACCGTCTCTGCAACAAGCCCTGGCCTTCCAAGAAACTAGGACTTATGATGAGCTCCTACAGAAGGGAAAAGTGTTTGAACTGGTTCAATGGCAGATGAACCAATACACCAGGCCACCCTCCAAACCGGGCCTCATTGATGAACCGCACCTGACCTACAACACACAGCAGCGAAACCGCTATCAGGCCAATTGCTTGCTGGACACCGACAACCGGACTGAGACCTCTGTAACTCCGGACCGGACCGACCGACAGAAAGAAAGAAATTTGAGGGTCTCTTACCAGACTCAATGTTTCCGCTGTGGTGGATACGGCCACATGCGCCGAGAGTGTCGCAGACCGCCGAAACTGTTCTGTTCCAGGTGCCAGAGGGAGAATATTCTCTCCCGAGACTGTCCGTGTTCGAGAAATGGAGGTGTGGAATTGGGGTCGACCATATCTCTGGGGACATTGACTCCACTGTCACCGTCCGTCTGTAATGAAAATCGTCCGTTAATAGACATTCATGTAGTTAGTAAATCTTTCCAGGCACTAATAGATACCGGAGCCACCAAGAGCTTCTGCAGCCAGAAAGTGGCCGGGCACTTGGAAGAGAGAGGAATAAAAGGAGAGCCTATGATCAATAACTTTGTAGTGATAGCCAATGGTAAGACCACCGTCACACCTAAACGCTACACCACTCTAGTCAGGATAGACGATTATACCCTGGCAGACTTAACATTCCTACTAATTCCTGACCTACCAGTGGACGTCATACTGGGAATGGACACACTGTCAAACTACAACTTCAGCATTAATTTGAAAACCGCAGAATGCTATCTAGAAGGCCGACTGATCTCCAAACCGACTCCTGTCAACGAACCAACCCCTGAAGTGCATCTCGCCAGTGAACATCTGCTAGAACTGACCTGTGAACAACAGAAGAAACTAGATGAATGTGCCCCTCCTGCCGACACAGTTCCACTGCCGTTGGGAACCGCCAAACAAGCTGGTTCACCGTCTACTTCTGGGCAACACCACCAGGGTGAACCGTCCGGCATGAGCAAAGATGGGGAAACCGCCACATCAAACCGTGGAGCAGTTCCTATGGAAGTGGACACCTGGGAAAAACCTAGAGGTAATAATCTAAAATCCCGTAATCTAAAATCCCGTCCTCTCAATCCCAAAAAGCCCCGAATTAACTTACCTTCCAGAGTCCGTACTGTTGGTACCATGGGCCACAAGGTGTACCTGGAACTCCGTCCTGGCATGTGCTGGAAATGTGGCCAAGGAGAACACAGCAGAGCCAACTGCACGGGAACACCGTTACTGTTCTGTAGTCGTTGTGGTTTGCTAGGCACCCTCACCCGGAACTGTCCCTGTCACACCTACCAGAGGGAGGTGGCTGTTCAACGTAATCTTCCGTCCCAGTCCAGACCAAGAGGGACCGCTTCGAGAATCCAACAGGTGCTACCGGCTCACAGGGGTTCCAGAAGAGTGAGACTTCCCACCAGCAGGGAGTTGGCTCTCCGTGCCTGCCCCAGATACACAAAGCTCGCTGCAACCTGCAATCAGGAAAACTGTAAGAATTAATATTACCTTAACTACCATTATACTGTCATTTCCAACCAACTGTTTTATTTTCCGTCCAACTACTACCTGAAAACCGTTCAAAAAACCTACTACATGATAATAACAGTTTCATAACAGTACCCGGTAATTTTGTCTGATCTTAATTCTTTCTCTACCTGAAAACGACAACAAATTGGGTAAACTGTCTGAAATATTGTATTAAAACTTTTAATGAATATTTGTTTTCGTTTTCTGCATGACGGAAACTGAATATAGTTGTCTGAACTGTTACCGTTGAATGAAACAAGGTTATTTCTAATTCAAACTGTTAAATCCGTTTATGATTCCAATGGGTCCAACCCATTACACCGTTTTCATTCCGAATCAGACATTATTGTTTTACCGTTCATTATTTAACCGTCTATGGAAATGGGAAACACAGTTTCTCACCAGGAAAACAGAAGAATATGGGAGAAATTTCACTGGAATCAAATGGTTAGAACTACCTGGACTACCCACCTGTAAGTCATCTGCCTGGGTCGACGTCGACGCCGACGCTCCACCTATTAGCCAAGCCACCTATTGCGCCAGTCCCGGACGCCGACTACACCATGGGAAATTAGAACCTCGACACCTGTACACCTGGGTCCTAGTGCTTCACAACAAGTCGTCCAGGGCGAATCTGAGAAGCACTATTTTGAACCCATCGAGAAAGACTTTATAATTACAAACTTACTGTACATAAAGTGTAAGAACAATCCTCGGCTTATTATCCCCATCGCCAGTTCACTTTGCACATTTACTAATTAATTCACTGTTCACATCGACCAGCAACAACAGAACAACAGAAGTAAACAACCATGGCGGCGACACCTGCGCTGAGCGATGACACTGCGCACAGAATACCAACTACGACTTTGAACCACAGAACATAATATGGAACTACGAATTGGACTTGGACCTGCTTGGTTACCCAGGAACTAAGAGGAACTACTGCTTTATGATTATTGTAAGTCTGATTTCGAGCACAGGGGCGTATTAGTTCGTTGACTTGTTTGTTGCGATAGTTGGGAGCCGCGAAAATTCAAATTGTTATTGATTGAATTTTCTTTCCGTAGCAGGGGGGATGTAATGAAGTTCAATTTTATAACTGAGTTAATGAGTAATTGATCTTCATTTTAAAATAATTTATTCAAGTTTTCGTTTTAAATTCGGGAATTTTATTCCGTTCAGAATTAATTCACAACAATCAGGAAAAAACCGTAGTCTTCATTTAATTTATCCGAGTTTCATTTTAAATTCGTGAATTTTTATTCCGTTCAGAATTAATTCAAAACAATCGAAAAAACCGAACATTTAGCGATTGATGTTGTTTTTCATACATAAAACATCGTAGAATCGTCCGCAAGAACAACGCCGATCGCCGATAACGCCGTTTTTTGCATATACGTACGATAAGCCAGTTTTAAGATGTTTTTACCGAGGTACTCTCCTGCAAATTTTAACGTTTCTGCGCCTACCTTTTCCACCCCCCTCCGGAAGATTATAAAAGGCGGGGTTTCCCTACATCGGTAATTAGTTCCGAATCGTTTGCTGAGTTAAATTAGTTCCAAATTATTTTCTGTTTTAGACGCATACCTTATTAAATTAGTTCCGAATTATTCGCTGCTACAAACGATCATATTTCTTTTTGCGCTTCTAAAGTTTCTGAATTCTCTTTACATTTTGCTTCAGTGAGTGCTAGTGTAATTGAATTGTAAGTACCGAGCCGATTTATTGCGGTCCTATTTTTATACCTCGTTGAGTCTACCTACATAGCTGTTCCGTCAGATCCTTAACAATACCTTTCCTAGTTTGTCCAGGTATCCGTAGTTAGCCTACTATAGTACGTTTGGCCGTATAACCGGTGCCCGTAGTTAGTCTGTCCTTTATGGCGTGTAACTCATAGTCAGACCGGAGGGCTGATGCAAACCTATGCTATAGTACGTTCAATCGAATACCTTTCCTGCTTTGTCCTGCTCCTTAGAGCCCGTAGTTAGTCTGTCCTTTATGGCGTGTAACTCATAGTCAGACCGGAGGCATAACCGAACCAATGCTGTAGCAAGTTCGACATATCCTTTTCAACCCTCTAATTTCACCTGGCCAAACCCCAACCTGTTTATACGAGAAACAAGCAAAGTGGTAGACTACGTGGTGAATTCTAGGACTGAAAGAATATCGGACAAGTATAACCGTTGTGCACTCTTATACTGACCCTTTTATTCCTGTTTTCCTGATTTTATCATATATTTGAATTAACCGTTTAAATTAACTTATTTTCTATTCTGGCTGACTCGTACCGGGAAAATCTTTGTTTCTTATGAAAGTGCTCGCAGTCAGACAAACTGACCAGATTATATTTTGTATTGATTTCATATAGCGTCTTATTTCACTGTATTTTTATATAACTATTTTTCGCTATCTGAATAAACTGTGTAAATTTGCTCTATTTCTGATTTTCTCTGTTATCGCTAATATCCTGGATAACGACGAACTCTGTCTCTGACTAGCAGCTGCCCTGGTAGGTTTGCTATTCTCCCTTATTAGAAAAAAGAATAGCTGGCGCTCGAGGTAAGTTTCGCCGAGAAAACCACGTTACAAAGCCCCCCATGGGGGTGCAAGTTAAAGATGACTGCTGAAATATTTTTTCGTCAATATGTAAATAATTATGCAGTAGCATGAGAGCGTTACTATGTTTGGTTGTTTTTTCATAGAGTTTTAAATATTAGGCTGTTTGATACTGACCCCCCTGGGGGTGCAAGTGAATGTGGCATATGCAGTAATTATAAGTTAGTTTTTCTGGATGTTATTGCCAAATTTGACGTCAGTCCTATGTCTAGTTTGCTAGATATAAGTTTTTCACAGAAAACTCGGCTGGAACTCGGCTAGCCCCCCAAGGGGTGCAAGTGGAAGTGAGTCATATAGTTATTTTTGTGTATAGAAAGAAGGACAAATACGAAATTTTGTGTCGATTGTATGTCTAGTTCTCGAAATATTCGTATCGGTTTGAATAATAATTAAGTCGTTATGTAAGCCCCCCATGGGGGTGCAAGTTAAAGATGACTGCTGAAATATTTTTTTGTCAATATGTAAATAATCATGCAGCAGCATGAGAGCGTTACTATGTTTGTTGTTTTTTCATAAATTTTTAAATATTAGGCTTTTGGTACTGACCCCCCTGGGGGGTGCAAGTGAATGTGGCGTATGCAGTAATTATGAGTTTGTATTTTGGATGTTATTGCCAAATTTGATGTCAATCCTATGTCTAGTTTGCAAGATATACATTTTTCACAGAAAACTCGGCTGGAACTCGGCTATCCCCCCCAAGGGGGTGCAAGTGGAAATGAGTCATAAAGTTGGTGGTGGATTTAACATGGGCCATTTTCGTAGAGAACATACCATAACCAGATTCCAACGTAAAAATGGAAGCATCTCGAATTATCTCGGCGAATCAAAATTATTTGCATCGCTATCCGGTCAATATTCCAGTGGCGTACGAAAAATTCTCCACAAAACTCGGCTATCTTACTCGGGTTTTCACATCAGTAAATGTTGAAGGTTGGTATTTCACATCAGACAGGTCATCTGAGATTTGGAATAGTGAAGCGCTTCCATGCTGGACACGATGCAGTTCTAGAAGATATCTCCCAGGGACCCAATAAAAAAAAAGAATACATACCTATTCATATGGAATATTCTAAAAAAAGTAAGATTTTCATATTATTGCCAAGAAGGCTCAACCAGGATCCTAATAAGAATGTGTTTGGTCAACTGTAGAGCTTTATAGCCCAAAATGTAAATCCGTCAACCCATTAATTTACAGAAAATTCAAAATTTTATCTTTTATTACTAACGTGTCAATTTATTAAGAGAATTTCAATTGTGAGGATGATGAATGCGGCTAAATGTTCATTTCACTCAAAAACTATTCACAGAAAATTATGGTGGTGATACTCTGAATATTCTCTGAAAAACTCACTCAGAGTTCAATGAACTTCATGAATTCGCCACAAGTTATGTTGCGAGGTTTATCTTGAAAACAATTTCCAAAAAAGTGTCTTTTCTCGGCAGATTTTGATGAACGCCAGAACTAATTAACTTCTTTAAGGGAATATGGCGGAACTTCTGAAAGGAGACTATGCTACACAACACCTCAATTTTTTGAATCATTTAATGAAATTTTTCTAACATTGATTCTTCATCAGAGTTGTATACCATCAGTCAAGAAGGGTTTCAGTTCTTCTTTTTACAGCAATATCTTGGTCATTATCGATAATTGGAATATCGGTCCATCAGCCAATTCGTCTATATATTTGTTAGAACAGGGTTTCAATTCTCGGGATCACTCGTTCGACGAAAGTGTACGTTCGTGGTATTTAAAGCTTAGATTTTTGGAAATTGAAGTAATTATATCCGTTCGAAATGAACGTACACTTTAGTCGGAACCAGTAGTTGACGATATGCTCGAGAATATCGGATATAATTATTACAAATTCCAAAAATCTACGCTAAAATTATCACGAACCTATTAGTTCGTCGAACGAGTGATCACGAGAATTGGCACACCACCGGTCTGGTGGTTCAAATACTTTGCATAGGTATTCAGCAAAAGCATCAGTCTTTTCTTGATCAGAACGTACCCAGCCATCTTCAGTGTGATGAAAGTTTGGTGGAACGACATTATGTAATTTCAAAATACATGTTCAGTTATTAGTGTGAATTCAAAAATACTTCCGGAGGGTAGGGATTAAAATTTGTCGAATATATATCTTATTTTCTTATGAAAATATTTTCATAATTCTGAACGTTGGCTTCGATAGGAGCCATGTCATCGAAGCCTTGAAAGCCGGCTTGTACAGCTTTGACAGCTTACTGGGACCGGCACCGCAGTCGTTTTATCGACTACGTGCAGCAACTGAAAACTGAAATGATGTTTTGACATCTATGGAGGGCAACCCGAAACGGAAAGGTTTCCCACAGTCAATTTCCGATGTGAATTTCCATACCTTAAACTTTTTTTCTCTCTTACTTTGTTGTGGGTTTCTAGAAAGCTAGGAATGAAATTAGAATATTTCAATTGAATTTTCTTGTATGACTGTTTCTGAATGAATCCTCTCAGCGATGCAAACTATTTTCACGAACCACATATTTTTAGAAACTGATGAACTGGCAGCGGGCAGATTTGCTCAATACTTATTCGAATGAATAGTTTCAGAATTGGAATGAAAACTTGAACTCTTTTCACCGTCTGAAAGCTAGGAAATATCCAGAATTAAATCTCTACTTGGGAGTAAATTTGTTGACATTTTAATGAGCTGGATAATATCCAACAGTCATAATTTTCCATTTGCTGAGGATTTTCCCCTGTACATTAAGGTTTTCTCTAGAGCACGGGGAATTTTGTTCCCTATATAAATAGAGGTTTTAATGTAGAAGCTCCAGGGCGTTGAAATTACGGTGAGCGTCCGCATGAATATCTGATGAGAACGTTATTACGTTGGTAATGAATAATTTCGAGGACCATGTATTTCCTATTCAGTAGGTCGTTCTTGTATACTTCACAGAATGGATTTCCTGAAAAGCACAGCATTGGAAATGAGGTGCTTCTATTATTTCAACTCAGACTCCTTCTTTCATGAAAACTACTACCTTGATAATATCGGAACTTTACCACCGTCACTATACAGGGTGTTTCATTGGAAAACGGAAATACTTCTCATAGGTGCATAGGTGACATCCAGGCGGTTCTGGAGATTTATTACTGTTTTCATAGCAGAGATTTATGAATTTTGCCTGTTTCTTTCTTGAGGCCATATCAAACGAACCACTCGGTATATTTTCTTCATATTTGGCAAAAATGTCCCTTACCTAGAGCCCAAACGTATCATGCAATAACCGCCTCAAAATCCAGGGCCGGGTTAACAACAAATTATGAATCATTTGAATCTTCGAAACAAACAACATCTCGTCGTCTCTCTACTGTACAAATTTTCACAAAACGTGAAGTTTTTAAGAATTTGGTTTGCTGAAAGTATTTAAAGTAACTTTTAGTGATAAATCCATAAGTTAGTTATTGAGAGATTATAGACCTCTTTTGTGTGTAAAGAATATTGTTTCTTTTAGCTTTCATTACTGCGAATAATCATAAAATTCCGTATTCAATCACTTTGACTAAAGACCATTTTTGTTAAGGATAATTCAGATCATATTGATAGATTTCTCATTGTTATCAGTGATTTAATTTTTTGTTGAATCAAACAATACCTTGAACATTTTCAAATGAGGAATATGCCGATTTCATATTTCTTTATGGTTTTTGTGAGAGAAATGGAATAGAGGCTAAAATGGAGTACAAAAGGCGATTTCCTGACCGAAGAGTGCCGACTAATGAAACATTTGGGAAGTTTTCAATTATATACGAAAATATGGACGATTTCCAACAGTAAAATGTAATGAGAATCATGAAAACATATCATTATTCCTATGGAAGAAAATATTTCAAATAAAGTTAGAACTAATCCACAAATAAATTCAAGAAGGATTAGTTAATGCCTTTAATATACCCCATACAACAGTTTGGCGTAAAATGAAAAAATCTCTTTTATCCTTTTCACATTCAAAAAGAACAGTTATCACAGAATGCGGACGATATTCCCAGAAGAACTTCAGTATATGAGTACTACGGCATCCTCAATATTAAATAGATGTCTGTTCACAGATGAAAACCAATTTCCACGAGACAGTCTCGTTCTCAACAAACATTTTCCATGGACGTATAAACAATTAAATAATAAGACCTTTTTTTCTACCTGCACGTTTAACTGGCGAAGTATACCTGGAATTTTTGGAAAATGTGTTACTAGTTCAGCTCCATGATGAGATATGGACACTGTTGCCATGTACTTTCAGCATGATGGTGCATCGCCATATTATAGGCTAATAGTACTTTTTAATTAGCAATTTCGGTAATTCAATCGTAAGCTTATTCCTCTGAAAGCAATACTCTGGATCAGCTCATCAGAAAAATTGAAATACAATCCAAATGTTATTCGGAAAGCAGTACGAAATATTCTGAAACGAGCAGAAAAATGTTCAGATCAATTTCGAGCCGTTTTGTGGTAATTTTTTCATTATTATGTTTTCTTCGTTCATAATCGTTTCAAAATATTTGATATCAACCTAATGCAACACAATTCTCAATAAATAAAAACTGAAATGGTATACAACAGCTATAAAAAAGGAACAAATGTGAAAATGAATTACAGAGTAATGTTGAAATAATTATGGATTCAATATTTTCGATAATATTTCATCGTTAAAAGTCACTTCGAACCACTTTCATGTAGGTAACCAAGTTCTTATAAACTTCACTTTTACGTTGAAAATTGTGCAGTAAAACTGTCTGCGCGAAAATTCGAAGTATACGTCTCAGTTAAGTTTTTAGTGGTGTTTCGAATATTGAAACAAATTTTCAAAATTCCGATTCAAACGATTCATAATTTTTTGTAAACTCGGCTCTGGATTTTTAAGGCGTTTATTGCTTGATGCGTTTGGGCTCTCGATTAGGGAAATATTTGCTAAATATGGAGAAAATATACCAAGGGGTTCGTTTGATATGGCCTCAGAAAGAAACAGGCAAAATTCATAAAACACCCTGTATCTCGGCTACAAAGACAGTAAGACCAATAACTGGGGTGTCTCCAGAACCGCCTTGGCACCTGTGCAGTATTTCTGTTTCCCAATGAAACACCCTGTATAATCATGACTTATCGATCTTAGGTTCTGTGTTTAAAAAAAATTATTTCTATTTCGAATTATTAAGAACAACGTAAAACGATAAAGCCTTTTATAATTCAATAGACTTAGAATAAATTAGGAAATGAGTCACAATATAATCGTTCGGTATGAAGTGTAAATTATACCTAACTGAACTGGATTATTACAATGATTTAAAATTTAGGAAAGCCCTGAGCAGAAGCTTTTGAGTGCTCGTTCATTGGAGGGGCAATAACACTATTACCTCAAAATTTATTTGGGACTTGAGAGTGATACCAAATACATAAATGCATAATCTCAGAACAATCGGTATTATAATTTGAAAATTATTCGGAAAATGAAATATGTAAAAATATAAATCGAGAAAATTTAATTCTCGATGCGATTCTCTTGAAATTTGCATGAATATTAAGTATTCAGTCTTTTTGCGTTGACGGGATTAGTTTCGAAGTATGGGTTTAATATTGGTTGATTTTAAATCAATTAATATTATTCTCCGCATTCATTGTTTGTTAGTTTATTTAGTATATCAGTTTTTATGCACAAAATAAATTTTACTCGAATCGGATATCCTGTTATGAAAATATGAAGATTCTTCTTTTACATATTTCAATTGAATTTTTTCATGGTTCTGTTAACACTATGACACGAAATTTTGCATGCACATTCAGTATATCCATCTCTATCCACAACATAAATTTCACATGAATCAGAGATCTTGTAATGGAAATATGAAGTTTCCTCTTTTCAATAAGTATACCAATTGATTTTCTATGGTTCAGTTTATACTATGACCACAAAATTTTGCATGAGGCTCATTATGAGCCTCTTGCAGTTGGTTGCAATATTTTATTTCGATTGTTTTGTCTGAGATATTTAGGAACAAAAATTTTTAATAGCCATATTTTATGGAACATCCTGTAAGAGTTGGTTAGTAACAAACTTAACCGAGGTATTTGGCAACCGAATATACAATGAAAACTTGAAGTCTTCATTATAATCCCTTCAAAAGTTATTGTGCTACCGGCTGGACGGACATCCTCACGGATATAGATTTTGCTCCAGAGGGATATATTTTGGAAGTAGACCTTGAGTTTCCCAAGATAGGGATATACTCAAGGTAAACATAAGGATCTCTCGTTACGGTCAAGCAAGCAAGTCCGAAACAAATATTCAGTAGAAATCCGTGACGGTCAAAACAATTGATTGGCAATAATTATTTTACCGTCACGGATTTTTACTGATTATTAGTTCCGGACATGCTTCTACTTGGTTTAATGTTGAATAACTGTAATTTTATTTGATGAGCTTGTAAAGGAACGAAGGGTTCCGAGACATCAGCAAAATCATAGTTGATCTGTTTTATTCTGTCCAACTCCCTGTGAAATTTAATGATTTAGTGGAACATGGACGCGAACACTACAGAATCTTATCATCAACCACGTTTTTTTGCAAATAATGATTCTCCACCCTTTCATGCCCTAGCGAAAAAGGTGTTGCGTCTCATGCCTATGCACCCTGAACTGTTCTCTATCTGTCGGAGACTAGATGACGTTTGGTGGGAAAAAACAACTTTTAAGAAGGCGACGAGACAGTCGGGCAGTTGTCATTTTGAGAGTTCATATATGTCAGATTTTGTGAAACGTGGATAGCATAGATTATAGAGTATAGAAAGATAGAAAACGCCCCTACATTCGTAGTACTAAAAACGACTACATTTTTTAGTTCACATTTGACCCAGAGATGGCACTGAAGATCAATTTTCATATAAAATCTGTAATTTGGATTAGAAATCATATAAAGAAAACTATAATAAGAATTGATGCGAAATTCGTATTCCCTTCAGGATGTTTCATTTTTATATTATGTAAATCCATAATTTTCAATAAAATGCAGTATCTCATGTGTAATATTTTTATTATGCATGTATGGAAGATATTACAGAAATATTAGGGTATTATTGTAAGATGTATACATGGATTGAATATGAATATACTTAGTGAGTCTGTGGAATTCCAGTTTCTGGCTCAGTTCAATTGCAGCTTCGTTGTCCACCATCACTGTTTGAATTGACGGAAAACTTTTCCTGAATAGTCACTTTAACCATTTCATTTTCCGTGCAGCTTCACTATCAGCCACTATTTCTGCCTCTATCGTGGAAATAGCAACAGATGTTTGACGTTGATCAAGCCAAGATATAGATTTACCTGCAGACATCCATAAAACACCAGTTGATCATCCAGTTTCACTATCTCGTTCATAATCTGCATCACTGAAGGGTACAAACTAATCTTTTTTCCACTTTTTTCGAGACGACACTAACGGCAAAAGCCGTTCGAAGTGAAATAATATTTGTGCAAACAAATTGATTGGCACTTTTTTATATCAATGACCTTTCCCATGTATATTGATTCCGAAATTCATAATCATAGAACCAGAATTTTAACCCTTCTATAGTGACATTAGTCACATTTGACCCAGAGATGGAGCTCATACACTGTAGTCGTGTCGTTTCCGATCTTTATACTATATAATCTTTGGTGGATAGTGTATCTGTAGAATCTGTAGGAATAAATTAATGAACTCATCTTCTCCATTATTTTGATGAAGAACCTTCGTAAACCGGAAGAAGCGGGTAGCTTCTTTTTTGGGTACGAGCGAAACATTTGGCGACCGTGACAGGACAATTTTACGTTGGAGAAGAACTTTGCGATTCAGGATTTTGTGAATTTGGACGATTTGGAGGTTTGACCGAGTTTGTTGCACAAACTTTTACCACGTTCCAGAGATTTTGTGAATTTGGACGGTTTGGTGGTTTGACCGAGTTTGTTGCACAAATTTTTACCACGTTCCAGAAGTGTTTTGTATCCTTGAATCGAAAATTGATTAGTGAATATGGCCAACGAAAAGAATTTAAAGAAAAGCCGGAAAGCCATTCGGAACATGTTCACAAAAATACACGAATGAACTCGATGGATTATTTAGTGCTGAGATCGTAGATACAGTGTCGGTAGAAATTACATTTGAACTTTTAAGGACAAAATCAGATGAATTGAAAGTTTTGAACAATCAAATCTATGAACTTATATTAGACAGTGCCTCAGAAGAAGATTTGATTCGAGAAATTGAAAGCTGTGAGGAATACAACAAGAAGTTTGTTTCAGCAAGGTTTAAAATTGAGAAAATACAAAGTGAGTCAGCTACAGCAGAAAGCATCTGCAGCCATAATATGGGCAAAATGCCAAACCAAATTATTCGATCGTATGTGGTGATGACGACTCCATATTTGCTTGTCAAGGATGTGTCAATCAGCTATTTATGGGAACTTGAAACTATTGGCATAAAATATCCTTCAGACAAACGTAGCAAGGAAGAAAATGCCAAAGCCGTTAGAGAAGCATTTATACAGACGATAACAGAAGATGAAAATGGACGTTATGAGATTCAACTTCCATGGATTGACGGTCACCCTGCACTTCCTACAAATTACAAAATGGCTCAGAAAAGGTTGATAAATACGGTCAGCAAGCCGAAAAAAGATGGACTTTTGAGCGATATAATGAAGTTTTTGTAGAATGGGAGAAAGAGGGTATAGTAATAGTAATAGTAGTAATAGTAATCTTTATTCATGCCTTACAATTAAAAACATTGTTTGCACTCGTCAATATAAAATATAAAGTAAATCCTCATATATACATTTATAAATAACACATATAAAATATGGAGTAAATACAATATAAAAATAATGATAATAATACAAATTTACACATATAACATATTCACACATGAAACTATTCAATGAATGAATATATACACTAAAAACAAAGACAAACTGAGCAAAAAACAAAATCTCTCACAGGTATTGGTTCAGATCACAATTTAAAAACTCATCGATGTCGTAAAATGCACCCTTCATTAAATACTTCTTACAACATTTTTGAAAATATTTAAAGACATTACTTTGAAATGAGGTGGAACTCTGTTATATATTTGATGGACATATAAAGTGGCCCTTTTTGGGATGAAGTTAGTCTACAAAAATCTTGTTTCAAAAGATTTCTACCTCTAGTACTATACTCATGGGTGCTTCCATTTCTCATGTAATCATTCTTGTTTTTATGAGCGTGAATTAATGCTTCTAAAATATAGATACAGGAAAGGTCAAGATCTTGTGAGCGATAAATGTCGTTTTACAATCTTCCCTGTATTTCAAACCAGCAACAATTCTAACAGCCCTCCTTTGAAGAGCGAAAATACGATTTCTTGAGGAGCAGTTACCCCATGCTAATATTCCATACCGTAGCATCGATTCCACCAAAGAAAAGTAGGCCAACCTCAATACTCCACCTGACAACTTGTTCGACATCGACTTGAGCAAAAATATATTTTTTATAATCGAAGTAGTTGGACCATCCAAACAAGTTGACTGTAACAAAGGTCACTATTTGCTGCACCGACCAGTTTTGAAAGAAAGCAGCGCTACCACCAAGATCAGCCCAGTATTTGACGCATCAGCACATGAGACAGGAGGGTCTGCACTGAATCATTGTCAAAAAGGGCCAAACCTGATAGGGTTGATTCCGTCGATGTTGCTCAGGTTCAGGGAAAATAAAATGAACGATAGAAGAAAAAGTCAATGTCAAGATCCGCCCATACCAAAGATTGCTGCTCCAGAAGACAGTTTAGTGCCGGAGTGTCGAAATCGAGAAGAACTCGAACCGAGCGCATCTCCCGAATGCTTTTTTTTTCGTTTAGTCAAACGGAAAATTGTGTTTTTTTTTGAAGGACTATCGTATGAACTTTTGATTTTATTGCTTTTCAGACACTTGTTCATGTCTCCTTTTAATCTGTGAAAAATGTGCCTTTGTCCACACATATTTTTCAGGTGGGAGTATGTCGGAGACTAGATGACGTTTGGAGGGAAAAAAAACAACTTTTAAGAAGGCGACGAGACAGTCGGGCAGTTGTCATTTGAGAGTTCATATATGTCAGATTTTGTAAAAAGTGGATAGTGTATCTGTAAAATCTGTAGGAATAAATTAATGAACTCACCTTCTCCATTATTTTGATAAAGAACCTTCGTAAGCCGAAGAAATTTGGCTAAGCCATATCAATAGGGCAGGACTTCAGGAATGAGAAAACACACGGCTACAAGAATGAATTTTTAACCTTAGAATTCTTTAAATTAATAAAAATACATACGAAGTCATTATATCTATAACAACAATTCAAATAATTACTGGAAAAAGGAAACTTAGGAGAAAACACATGCAAGAAATTTTTAAAACATGATTGGTATTACAACAGGAAAGGAGACAGTTCTCTGACCAGAAGAGAACTCATGGACAGCTTCATGGGGTGAACCAGTACCCAGACTTAGGGAAATCATGTGCTGAATGAGGGAAATCCAGTCAATTGGCCTAATTTTGCAGGTGCGTTAAGAAAACGTTTTTATTGATGGTGAGAATGAGGATTGTACTTCAGACTTTTCCGAAAATGACTTCTTCTTCTTCTTCATCTTATGTTAAGCCTGAGGCTTGTAAATTCCACTCTAATCATCTATGGATGTAGACACCCAGGTATCTTTCCAGCGTTTGGGAGGTCTGCCGATTGGTCTTCTGGTATTTGGTATTCCATCTCGGGCGATCTTAGCTATTCTTCCCGTGTTCATTCTGCTGACGTGGTTGTTCCAGTATCGTCGTCGTGCTCTTCCCATTTGACAATGTCCTGGATTTGGCATTCTTCTAAAATGGCTGTGTTCCTCTTCCTGTCCCTCAGCGTATATCCAGATATGGTTTTTAGTATTTTCATTTCAGTTGTTCTGAGGATGGACTTAGTTCTTTTGTTGTCCGCTCTGGTTTCTATGGCGTATGTCATGATAGGCCGGACACAAGTTTGTAGATCCTGGTTTGTGAATGTTTACTCATATATTTGTTATTGAATATGAAGTCGCGAAAAGCACCTGCCACTCTGCATGCTTTATTTGCCTGCTCACGAACTTCGTATGTTCTATCTTGGTTCGAAGATATCTGCACGCCGAGATAGCTGAATGTCATCACCTGTTCTATTGGTTGGTCTGTGACGACAAGTTTGCATCTTTTCGGTTCTTTGCTGATGACCAAAGACTTTGTTTTTCTTGTTGATATTTGCATGTTGTATTTGCATGATTCTAAAAAGAATGAATATAACAGTCTCTGCAGGTCATCTTCATCTTCAGCCACAATCACTGCGTCATCGGCGTAGCAGATAATTTTTATAGCTCCCGTGCTAAGTCTGTATCCCATTCCAGAATTCTTGACTCGGTGTATTATTTGGTCCATTATTATATTGAAGAGTAAGGGACTTAGTGTCAGTTGCAGGAACGTCCATTAAAATTTAAAGGTCCATTAAAACTCTTAATCCTCCATTATTACATAATTATTTAATGGACCTTTAAATTTTAATGGACGTTCCTGCAACTGAGCATTAATGAATCTCCTTGTCGTATACCCGTAGGAGTTGGAATTTCTTCAGTGAGCTGTTGGTTTACAGATATATGTGTAGAGGTGTCCGGTATTCAGTTGTCTCACAATTCTATTAAAGGTGATGGTAGATCTTTATCTTTAAGTACTTTGATGACATCTTTGAGTCTCACTTTCGAATGTCTTGGTGAGATCTATGAAGCAGAGGAAGGCTGGTTTTTCGTATTCTATTGATTTTTCGGTGATCTGCCTCAATATCAAAATGGAATCTAATGTTGATCTGTTCCTCCTGAAACCCTGCTGTTCCTCTGAGATGTTTATATATTTGTAGATTATGGATTCCAAAATTTTGTGAAGAGTTTCATCGAACTGAGCAATGTTATTCCTCTATAATTTTCTGGAGCTCTTTGTCACCCTTTTTGAAAAACAGGAATGGTAATACTTTTCTTTCAGCTCCTTTCCAGAAAGCAGGCTCCGCCATATTTTATGAGTTCATTCGGAATACCATCGAATCCAGGAGCTTTTCTGTTTTTTAGTTTCTTCGCTGTTTCGGCGGTCATTTCAGTAGTTATTTCCACTCTCTCATGGTTTCTTCATCGTCCGTAGGGGGGATGTTTTCATCAGAACTGTACAGATTTTCGAAGTAGCCCTTCCAGGTATCTTCACTTCTTCACCGATTTTTTGTGTTTGAGAATATTCATTCACATCCAACTTTCTCCTTCTTAGCATTCCCCAAATTTCTTCTGCGCCCCGTATAGGTCGTGTTTCATTTCCGCAGAAAATCTCTCCCAGTATTCTTGTTTGATGTTTCGATTTTAGGTTCACTCTGTTTCTTAGTTGTGTATATTGTAGTCGTTCCGGTGTTTGATTACATCTGTATCGTAGATATGCATACCGTTTCAGTTTTGCTAGTTCCTTGATTTCGTGTGTATACCATTGTTTAGTTTGAATGTGGTTGTTTGCACTGACCTTTCTTTTCCCGATGGCTTCTTTGGCTGCAGCTAGGACGTTCGACTGTATTTTCTCCCACGAGTTTTCAACATCATCCTCCTCTAGTATGGAGTTGTTTTGGTTTTTTTGATGTAATCGGTTTTGATACAGTTCCATTGTTGTTGGGTCGTGAAGAGATTCAATGTTCCATTTTTCCCGTTCAGGCCTAGGGGGGAGTTTCTTCTTCTGTATATGAATACGCAGTTTACAGAGGACCAGGAAATGATCAGAGCCTATGTTGGCTGATGTTAAACTTCGCACATCTACTATATGTGTCGGATGTATGGCTCTGTTCGTTAGAATATAATCAATTATTGAGTTCTGTCCTCGTGAGTTCTGCCACGTGATTTTATGTTGTGACATATGCCCGAAGAATGTATTGTTTATTCTGATATTATGGCGAGCGCAAAGGTCTACCAGAGCTTCTCCATTCTCGTTGAGATGTTCCTCGTTAAAGTGATGCTTGACTCCCTGTATAATGTTCTTTCCAATTCTAGCGTTCAGGTCCCCCATCATCAACATACGCTCATTTTGTGGAATCTTGGATATTTCTTCTTCTAGGATTTCATAGAATTGGGTTGTTTCTTCTCTGGCCTACTAATATATACGCTGCGTACATGCTGAAGAGGTGCAGTCTACCAGTTTCGGTATTCAGAGTTACTTAAGGAATCTCTCGCTGATGTAGTGTATATCTTCTATAGACTGCTCGAGTTTTTCACATATCAATATTCCTACTCCAGCAGTTGCTCGTGATCTTTGTGAGACACACCGCTGTATACGAAGATGTATCCAGGAACTTTTATGCTGCCTTTACCTTTGCGTTTGGTCTCAGATATAGCACAAATGTCGATTTCATGCTGTTCCATCTCAAGTAGAATTTCGGCGTTTTTTGTGTTCCAAGACATTATATTCCAAGTGGCTGTCTCTTTACATTTTTCCTCCATCGCTGTTTTCTTCGTGATGTTTCGTATTTGTTTTCATTGTCCTGTTTCTTGCTTGGGTCGTTACCATGTTATCCGTCCGGTTCCGAGGCATATAGTTGGAGCTTTGAGCTATGGATGCTTTTTTACGTCGGGTAGGCAGCTAACCTTGCCTGACAACCTTCCTCCTTTCTCCGAAATGACGATTGAATATAATATTGCTCATATAACAACAGTCAATTCCATTTCTGAAGCTGTTTGGAATATTGACCGAATTTGAATAATGAGAGCATTCCCTCCAATTATTTGAAGTTAATAAATATCCATAAATATAACTTACTTACTAGTTAGCAGTTTGAGAATCCACATACAGGTTTGGAATTCACATATGAAATATAACGATATACGATGCATCAGACAGAGAATTCTCACTCCAGTTGCACAGATGAACAGTCGAGACAATCACTTGCTGTAACACACTGAATTCAGTTGTCTTACTTCATTATTCTAGTCTTGTCTCTATCTCTATCGTTTAGAGGAGCGTAATTCTTTGTATGGTAGGCAACAGTAAATACTTGAATTGAGTATTACGGGCAGCCTGACAAATTAAAAATTCTATACGTGCAGTGCGGGTTCCCTACCATACTGCGAAAAGAGAGAGACAGACAAGATTATTGCAGTAAGACAGTTGAATTCATTCAGTTATCGCACTTGATTGTCTCGCCTATTCATCTGTGCAGCTGGAGGGATGAATTCTCTGTCTGATGCCTTGTATATCGTATGTTTTCGATGTCAATTTCCAAATCGGTATACAGATTCTCATATAGATATTTTAGGCAAATATAGGATACTCATGAATAAAAAAATCAAAGATTCCATATATTTTATGTGTAATAATAAAATACTATCGCTATTCTAGGCAAAAAAGAATGCGAATGCTCGCGTTTACTGAATTGCATGTCAAAACTACCACATAATCATGTTGAGATTTAATTTAGCATATAGAGTCCATTGTGGTTACTTTATTCACTTGTGATATTTTATGAGAAATTAATAGGCCTTTCCTCTTATTTCTGTGATAATAATAATAAATATCGACCATAATGTCAAATGAATAATCATTCTCCGTCTCGTCTTGAGCTGAAACAGATTATGGGTAGTTGAATGAACCGATAGAGTGGGGTGAATAGTCAAGTGTTGTTTCATACACAACATAAAACGAGAATAATTTCGATTGACGAAATTATTTCAACATTTTTGGTGCTCAGTCGTTTTCAGACTAAACCCATTTAAAGAATTTTGACAAATACCACCAATAGATACAAAAAGTTCGTTCAAGTAAGGTTTCAATTCACCTTTGGGCCGCTTTAAAATCTTCCGCATGCTATATGGTGCAAAGCATCTGTAGTATTTCAAAAAATCATCCGTCAATATTTTGAA
>JACDNR010000027.1:0-38188 GCA_013421045.1 Propylea japonica | reverse complement strand
TGCCCAAAATACGCCAACCATAGACTTATGTTTTCAAGTGCCTTATTATCAGATATGTAAGTGCGGATCAATCATGCAAAGTTGTACAATACCTTAAGAACATCAACCTGTATACTTACATATAGTGTATCAACCGATGTTGCTAATAACCCTGAATGGTTGATGCAACACTCTTATTTTGTAAAAAATAAAATTATTATCAATTTCGAAATGATATTACATTGGATGATGGTATTTGTATATGAATGATCGTATCATGGTTCCAAGCAATTAAGAACACAGATGTTAAAACTTTTACATGAATCTCATTTGGGCATACAGAAATCTAAATTCAGGGCTAAACACATATTGTATTGGCCATATAGACTTACATATTGAAAATGATGTTAGTAAATGTGAGATTCTGTCAGCTCAATCAATCTAAACTTTGTAAAGAACCGATGATCAAACCTGAATTTGCCAAATATTCCTTTCAATGAGGTTTCATGTGATTTTTTGGAATACAATGCAAAAAATTATTTAGTTTTAATAGATGTTTATTCTAAATGGATTGAAATGATTACCTCGAAAAATAAGTCTTCTAAAGAAAATATTAATGCATGGTTGCAGATATTCTCAAGATTTGGCATACCTACAATGCATCTAGTTCATTTTGCAATTGTTAGCCCTCACTATCCAAGAGGACATGACTAGCTGAAAAAGCGGTGCATTTTGTAAAAATATTCTTAAGTCTCGGGATCATACTGATATTATATAGGTCATCTAGAATATCGAAATTCGCCTGTAAAAGATTTGAAATGTTCTCCATCACAACCTTGCAAAGTCGAATTTCTCAAACCAAATTGCCCATTACGATAGATTGTTGAAACCAAAATTGAATGCTCAAGTAGAAAAACAATTTCGAAAGAAAGTTGTAACTATACAAAATTTTATAATCGTAGCAGTAAAATATAAACTTGATTTAAAGGAGGTAATCGAATTATCTTTCGCAAAGACAATAGTTGGATAAAAGGTGTCATTGTCAGATGGGGAGTACACCTCGCTCATTCATTATTAGGGCAGATAATGGTAAAATATTTAGACGCAACAGCTCACAAATAAACTGTATAAAGAACTATATCTTGAAGTCGAGGAGGATATCACCCCTCAAAATACTGATAGTCATTATGAGGTTATTCATAGACAGGAAAATGTGAAGAATGAATCAATTGTAAATGGTAATATGTTCGATTATTCCCATAGATTGAGGTGTGGTAAAGAATACAAGAGCATGAACCAATTGAAAATGGTATGTTCAATTGATTCAAATAAACTGAAATGTGTGAAGAAGTGAAAGAGAAATGAGAATAGACCATTTGAAATTGTGATTTTGATTAGGATTTAGGTTAAGATTTAAATTAGGTTAGGGCATAGGTTTACTCACCTTAGGCTTAGATATTGATGTGCCATAAAAATAGATTCAGATATTGTATAATTACTAGTTGCTAGTAGCATCTTGTTCCAATAATTATTATCTATTTTTAAGAGGAAGGAGATGATGCATAACTAATTGTAAAACTAAGAAATATTGAATATTCTATGACTGGTCTGTGTGCGCATGACCTGCAGCTGACGGTCCAATGACTGGAGACCCGGCCACATTGTATAATCACGAGTCGATGAATAAACATATAGTTGAAAAGCCCATTACGACTAATTATTGAATATACCATGCGACATGATGTTTGCTGATGACATAACACTGATATGCAAGGCTGCAGACAAAGATCTATGCAAGAAAAAATAGAAAAGGAATAAGAAAGCATAAATGAATGGCTGACAACTTAACAAACCTAAAATAATGATATTCAGAGAAAATGATGACCTCATAGTTAAAGTTCAAAACACCAAAATCAGAACAGTTTAATCAAATACCTTTTTTGGGAATAGTCATAGATCAGGATTTGAAATCACATGTAGCGAAACTAGCCATAGATGTTCAAGATATAATTATGTCCTTCGCGTAATTGGAGAAACATAGGAGTTAAAGCGGCCTTGTCAGCATTCCTCGCCTACATAACAAACAAGATTAGATATGGAATTATCTTCTGGGCCAGAAGTAGCAAATCTGACCGAGTATTCAAATTACAAAAAGAAGTTTGAGAATTGTATTCAAAATGAAACCTTTCAAAAGCTGCAAAAATCTTTTTATTGCAGAGAAAATTTTAACTTTTTACAGACAATATATATACATATATATATATTTACTTAAAGGGGTAAGGGTATAACGACTCTGTTTTGGGAAATTAAGTGTACTCTTTTTTCTTTCGCCAAGCTTTCGATTTATTTATAATTCTTATTCAGGGCTTCTGGAATACAACATAATACATTTAATTTAACATTCAGATTTCATTGGATTGTCTTACTGAATTTGAGTTATGAGATGGAAACTCGTTCATCATCTTCAAACATTGTCGTCGAATTTAAAAGATACAATAATTTGGACATAACAACATGAATTTCCACATACACACAGTTCTAAAAACACTCATAATAAATTAGAAGAAATAAATAATTAAAATTTTCAATGTATAGATAAAATAATAAATATTGAAGTGTCAATTTTGTTTTGTTTCTGACAGTTTTGAATTTCTATGTTGTTGATTTATTCATCGATTGGACCATCGTAAATATGAAGTTTCTCTTTTGATTTCTCTAATAGGTATCGATATATATACTACTCAGTTATTTGTATTCGTTTTTTTGTTGATGATATTTTCTTGTTTATTAATTTCAATCATTTCCGATACCAGACGTTTTTTGTAATTTCTTTCTGTTTTTAATACTCTAGTGTTTTCGAAATTGATTTTATGGTCTAGATTGAATGAGTGACATGCTAAAGCACATCTATCAGGATAATTTGTGATGTCGGATTATGCAGTGTCAGCCTATTTTTTAACCATTGAGACGTCTGTCCTATATATACTTTGTCACAATCTTCGCATTCGATTTCATATACATCGTTGGTTTTAAATGGTGTTGGAATTGGATCTTTTAACTTTGTATATAAATTTCTTACAGTCTTTTGATTGTATAATGCTATTTTCACATTTTCTCTTTGAAATATATTTTTCAATTTTCTCGTCAATCCATTTATGTTTGGATTGATGCAAAATGCGTTGTTCTGGATGTTTCATCATTACCTGGTCCTTGGTTTTGTGGTGTGTCAGTGGAAAACAATAATTTATTTATCATACCATATGGGTACCCATTTTGTTTCAATATATCTAGTAGGTTCTTCATTCCTTCTTTTACATATGACTCATGACATATTTTCTTTATCCTGTCTCGCATTTGTTTTATCATGTTTATCTTGTGTGTTAATATTGTGGTTTGAGTCGTAATGTATCATTTTGTTTGAGTGTGTTTTCCTTTCTGTGCCATTTTAATTTTATTCTGTTCTCCTGTCTTTGTGCTCTTGTATCTAAGAAAGGCACACTCTGTCCAAATCTTCCATTTCTAAAGTGAATGAAGATTTTTTGAATAGGAATTGAAACACTTAAGTGTGGTATGTGTTTCTTTTTTCGGTACCCGCCATAAAAAAACCTAAGAACCTACTAGATATATTGAAACAAAATGGGTACCCATATGGTATGATAAATAAATTATTGTTTCCACTGACACACCACAAAACCAAGGACCAGGTAATGATGAAACATCCAGAACAACGCATTTTGCATCATATCCAAACATAAATGGATTGACGAGAAAATTGAAAAATATATTTCAAGAGAAAATGTGAAAATAGCAGTATACAATCAAAAGACTGTAAGAATTTATATACAAAGTTGAAAGATCCAATTTCAACACCATTTAAAAACAACGTTGTATATGAAATCGAATGCGAAGATTGTGACAAAGTATATATAGGACAGACGTCTCAATGGTTAAAAAAAAGGCTGACACTGCATAAATCCGACATCACAAATTATCCTGATAGATGTGCTTTAGCAGTCACTCATTCAATCTAGACCATAAAATCAATTTCGAAAACACTAGAGTATTAAAAACAGAAAGAAATTACAAAAACGTCTGGTATTGGAAATGATTGAAATTAATAAACAAGAAAATATCATCAACAAAAAAACGGATACAAATAAACTGAGTAGTATATATCGATACCTATTAGAGAAATCAAAAGAAACTTCATATTTACGATGGTCCAATCGATGAATAAATCAACAACATAGAAATTCAAAACTGTCAGAAACAAACAAAATTGACACTTCAATATTATTATTTTATCTATACATTGAAAATTTAATTATTTATTCTTCTAATTTATTATGAGTGTTTTAGAACTGTGTGTATGTGGAAATTCATGTTGTTATGTCCAAATTATTTTATCTAAATTCGACGACAATGTTTGAAGCTGATGAACGATTTTCCATCTCATAACCTCAAATTCAGTAAGACAATTCCAATGAAATCTGAATGTTAAATTAAATGTATTTATGTTGTATTCCAGAAGCCCTGAAGAAGAATTAAATAAATTCGAAAGCTTGGCGAAGAAAAAAGAGTACACTTAATTCTCCCAAACAGAGTCGTTATACCCTTACCCCTTAAGTAAATATAAAATCATAGGCTCTTAAAATTTCGAAATTCATATAACACTATGGGTGTTTTACGAAGAAACAACTCTCAATTATGGCCTGAAATCACAAAGGCACTAAAATCGTGGAGTACAAACAACGGGAAGTTGGCTTCAGCTTTGAACAGGCGAATATTTCTTTTGGAATGCAAACGACGAGGACTGACACCAAACCACATAACATCGAATGTAAAAAGCATTATGGGACTTTTCGAATTCAACAATCAACGACTTAACAAAAAAATTCGAGAGTTTAATGATATAACCAAGAAAAAAATCCTAAACCTTGAACTATGTCAAGTAAATCATAAAATCAATAAACTACAGTCAGCAAATAATGAGATCAAGGAGAAATTACATCATTTACCCGAACATCTACTTAGACAATACAAAAACCGATTGGACATTTCATTCAATAGGAAGTTTCAAAATATTAAAGAAGCAAATATAAGAAAAATCAAAAACCTCGAAATAAACTACATTCAAAAAACAACAACTCAGAAAAATTGGATCAAAAATTTATCTAACAAAGAAATCCCACCAACAATCAAAAATCTGTTATCACTAGGATCCAAATTCAGTATCCCTACAACAAAAAATATGTGAACATCGATCGGATCATAGCAGATACAGAATACATCCTTGAAGCCATACCAAATGAAAGAAAAGATATACAGAGAGCGAAGTTACGAATGCATTAACAAATTATATACATAAACCAATTGAAACAAACACCCAAACTCAAAGATGGTATAATGACACAAAAAAATTCTTGAAAGAAAATTCTGATTTGATAGTATTGAATAGTCAAAGGTGCAGTAACAGTTATCATGGAAGAGAAACCTATAATGAAAAAATAAGATCTATTTTGGATTCAAAAGATTTCAAAAGATTACCAAAGATCCTACACAGTCAATTCAAACTAATGTAACAATATATATCAAAAAACTAGAAAACTGAATTATACAACAAAAGAACAGGCTAAAGAAATGAAAACTTATAATTCAGTTGCTCCAAGAATATATGGAAATCCAAAAGTTCATAAAGAAGGATACCCCATGAGACCTATAATATCAAGTATAACAGTCCCATGAATACATTATCTAAATTTATTGCGGACATAATGAGAGACCCTATGACGAAGAAACGAATATTATTTGTCAAAGATACTTTTCACTTCCGCCTCGATAGTAAACAATTATGAACTTCCCGAGGAATATACGTTGATTTCTCTTGATGTAGTAAATTATTTCGCAATCTGGATAAAAATGATGTAATCGAAGTCCTCAAACAAGAATGGAATAAAATTAAACAACACCACAACATAGATATATGGACTTATTCTGGAAATTATTCTGTTCTTATTAGATAATAACTACTGTGTCTTCCAGGGGGAATTTTATATCTACAAGTATTTGGATGTGCAATGGGGTCCAAACTCAGCCCAAGATTAGCCCAATATGTCATGGATCATTTAGTGAGATCATGTTTGAAAAAATTAGCATTCAGAATACCAATCTTGAAAAAATTTGTAGATGATTATTTATGGCGGTACCGAAAAAGAAACACAACCACACTTAAGTGTTTCAATTCCTATTCAAAAAATCTCAATTCACTTTAGAAATGGAAGATTTGGAACAGAGTGTGCCTTTCTTAGATACAAGAGCACAAAGACAGGAGAACAGAATAAAATTAAAATGGCACAGAAAGGAAACACACTCAAACAAAATGATACATTACGACTCAAACCACAATATAAACACAAAAATAAACATGATAAAACAATGCGAGACAGATAAAGAAAATATGTCATGAGTCATATGTAAAAGAAGAATGAAGAACCTACTAGATATATTGAAACAAAATGGGTACCCATATGGTATGATAAATAATTATTGTTTTCCACTGACACACCACAAAACCAAGACCAGGTAATGATGAACATCCAGACATTTTTGCATCATATCCAAACATAAATGGATTGACGAGAAATTGAAAAATATATTTCAAAGAGAAAATGTGAATAGCATTATACAATCAAAGACTGTAAGAAATTTATATACAAGTTAAAAGATCCAATTCCAACACCATTTAAAACAACGATGTATATAAATCGAATGCGAAGATTGTGACAAAGTATATATAGGACAGACGTCTCAATGGTTAAAAAATAGGCTGACACTGCATAAATCCGACATCACAAATTATCCTGATAGATGTGCTTTAGCAAGTCACTCATTCAATCTAGACCATAAAATCAATTCGAAAACACTAGAGTATTAAAAACAGAAAGAAATTACAAATAAACGTCTGGTATTGAAATGATTGAAATTAATAAACAAGAAAATATCATCAACAAAAAAACGGATACAAATAAATGAGTAGTATATATCGATACCTATTAGAGAAATCAAAAGAAAACTTCATATTTTACGATGGCCCAATCGATGAATAAATCAACAACATAGAATTCAAAACTGTCAGAAACAAAACAAAATTGACACTTCAATATTTATTATTTTATCTATACATTGAAAATTTTATTATTTATTTCTTCTAATTTATTATGAGTGTTTTTAGAACTGTGTGTATGTGGAAATTCATGTTGTTATGTCCAAATTATTTTATCTAAATTCGACGACAATGTTTGAAGCTGATGAACGATTTTCCATCTCATAACCTCAAATTCAGTAAGACAATTCCAATGAAAATCTGAATGTTAAATTAAATGTATTTATGTTGTATTCCAGAAGCCCTGAAGAAGAATTAAATAAATTCGAAAGCTTGGCGAAGAAAAAAGAGTACACTTAATTCTCCCAAACAGAGTCGTTATAAACCCTTACCCCCTTAAGTAAATATAAAATCATAGGCTCTTAAAATTTCGAATTCATATATATATATATATATTTGAGGAAAGTTTAAGGGAATCGACTGAAGACTAGCTTTTTCTATCTCTTTATTTCTTGCCTAGCTTTCGAAACACCTCGTTTCTCTTCTTCAGGGCTACTACAAAAACAGTAAACAATTATTTTTGATCTACAAGTTCGTACACTCATTACTTACAAAATCTGAGATTATACTAGATTAGATACAATTTTACTGACATTACATTGAACGATACAATTAGACAAATATCACGTTTTACTGTTAACAACCAATTTGACAATCAACTGACGGATGACTTGACTTGTGACTGAAAGTTCTATGATATAATCATAAAGATGTCCTGGGATTCTTCTTCTTTGCTACTGACAGAAGAAATGTGTATATATTACTTAAATTTTACATCTGATTTCTTGTTAATGCTATCTTTGTCTCGCTGTATGTGTATCATCTCCATTATTAATCTCTTGTTGTAACTGGATGTCTTGTCTAAAATCTCTACACCATCTAGATCTATTTCATGTTTCTTTTCTACTGAATGTTTTGTCAGCGCAACACTTTCATTTTTCTTTTTAATATCACTCTTGTGTAAGCTGACTCGGTTTTTTAGCCACTGTGAGGTTTGACCCACATATGCAGCCTGGCATCACTGCAACTTATTCTGTATATTACATTTGAATTGAACTGCTTTAGGTTGGATCCTTTAGTCTTGTAAATAGATTAAAACTGTTTTTGAGTTGTAGGTAGCTATTTTTAGATTTTCATTTTTAAAGCAATTTTTAATCTTTCCTGTTAAGTTTTTAACGTTCATTATACTACCATACTTTATTACAGCATCACCCTCGGCATTTCTTGGTGGTATACTCGCTTCTGGTCGAATTGGTGCTGATTCATACAAAAGTTTCTCTTCACCACCACACTGGGTAACCATTTTCAATAAAGATCTTCAACAGCTTATCAATATTTTTTTGTATAAATTCTGGGTGGCACAATCTTTGAATTCTAGTTTTCATTTCCGTTATGATGTTAATTTTGGTTTGTATTGAGTGATCTGATAAGTAGTGGATGAATCTGTTTGATGTGTTTTTTTTCTAAACCAATCCAGTTTAATTACATTGTCACAGCGATGGACTTTCATGTCCAGGAATGGTACGGATTGATTTTCATCTTCTTTCTCAATAGTAAATTGAATATGTACATCAAAACTGTTAACAATCGTTAGTAAATCCTCTACTCCATCTTTTGGTGAGACGATGAACAAGTCATCAACAAACTTCTTAGTCAGAAAGGGTGGTAAAGGTAATTTAGGAATTGTCTCATCCAGCGCGAAGTCTACAACATACTGAGCTACTATTGGGCTTGATTTCGATCCCATAGCACTTCCGAAAACTTGCTTATAGAATTTGTTCTGAAACGTGAAATAACTATTCTCTAAAAGGAACTCCAATCCTCCATGAAAAGGCTCTTTGGCATGGCAGTATGCTGCTGAATTATGTTCCATTTCTCATTTATAACTCTCCTTACAAGTGTGATATGTATGTTACCATATAGATTTACAACGTCTAGTGATAAAATAACATGATTTGGTGGAATCTCTAAATTATTGACCTGTTGTGCAAAATCAAAACTGTCTTTTATAAAGTATTGGTTGCTTTATCATAAGCACTGTTAAGTATGTCAACCATGAATTCAGACAGATATCTGGTTGGTGATTGAATGCACGATACTATAGGTCTGAGTGGGACACCATCCTTATGAATTTTGGGTTTCCATAAATTTTAGGGGTTATCGAGTTGTAGACTTTCATTGATTTAGCTTTTTTCTCTGGTGATGACTTTATGTGTTAACAATGTTGATATGAAACTATTACTCTTGTTTTGTATTCTAGGTGTTGGATCTCTGGGGATTTCTGTGAACTCATCCGAGTTTATGATCGTTAACATTTTCTGCGTGTAATCTGATCTTTTCATGACTACTGTAACGGATCCTTTATCACTATTCAATATAATCAGTTCATTATTTGATTTTAGGAAGCTTTTTGTGGCATTGAATAATTTTTCAGTCATATAGTTTTTGTTCTGATTTTGGTGTATGAAATTTGTGGTGATACTTGTGATTTGTGACCTGAGTAGGTCTCTTCTATCATTCGGAATTTTCTGTATCAGGTCCTCAATATCTGCGATGAGTTTGTATATTGGTGTTTGATTTGCAGATATCGGTAACTGAACTTGGAACCTAACGCTAGCATAGTTTTTACATCTTCAGGTAGATCGACATCTGTCATGTTCATTAACCATTTCTCTTGAATTTTAAATTGTTTATGTTTGTTTAGGTCTTCTAACATATTCATCTTTCTTATATTAATTAGTTTGATCTCCTTGAAATCTTCTCATATTGTGTGTGTGTCTTCTCTTATATTCATTGATTATGTCAGGTGTTAACTTAGTTTCAAGAACTTCATCAATTTGTTGATTGTCTTTTCAATTGCATTAATTTTTCTGTTGGTATTGCTGATTTCAAGTCTAATAATTGTCATCGAGAAGTTTTTGTTTAATTTTTCCACCTGTCTGTTGTATCTACCGTTACAGTCTGCTTCAAATAATCTTAGGACATTCTTAAGGTTATGTTTTTATGTGATTGGGTGTTAGATTTTTTCTCTTGCATTCCAGAGAAAAATTCTCCTATTTACCATGGATGCTAGTTTTCTGATATTAGATGATCCACTTCTTCATTTTGATCGTTGTTTCTCTGCCATGTAGTTCAGTGATGTTATCAAGAATCCCATTGTGTAAATGTTTGGAGTTGAATCACAGTCGTACCAATATGTATTGAGGAAAGTTTAAGGGAAATCGACTGAAGACTAGCTTTTCTATCTCTTTATTTCTGCCTAGCTTTCGAAACACCTCGTTTCTTCTTCAGGGCTACTACAAAAAACAGTAAACAATTATTTTTGATCTACAAGTTCGTACACTCATTACTTACAAAATCTGAGATTATACTAGATTAGATACAATTTTACTGACATTACATTGAACGATTACTAATTAGACGAAATATCACGTTTTACTGTTAACAACCAATTTGACAATCAACTGACGGATGACTTGACTTGTGACTGAAAGTTCTATGATATAATCATAAAGATGTCCTGGGATTCTTCTTCTTTGCTACTGACAGAAGAAATGTGTATATATTACTTAAATTTTGTACATCTGATTTCTTGTTAATGCTATCTTGTTCTCGCTGTATGTGTATCATCTCCATTATTAATCTCTTGTTATAACTGGATGTCTTGTCTAAAATCTCTACACCATCTAGATCTATTTCATGTTTCTTTTCTACTGAATGTTTTGTCAGCGCACACCTTTCATTTTTCTTTTTAATATCACTCTTGTGTAAGCTGACTCGGTTTTTTTAGCCACTGTGAGGTTTGACCCACATATGCAGCCTGGCAGTCACTGCAAACTTATTCTGTATATTACATTTGAATTGAACTGCTTTAGGGTTGATCCTTTAGTCTTGTAATAGATTAAAAACTGTTTTTGAGTTGTAGGTAGCTATTTTTAGATTTTCATTTTTAAGCAATTTTAATCTTTCTGTTAAGTTTTTTATTTCTTTTATACTACCATACTTTATTTCAATTCAGCATCACCTCGGCATTTCTTGGTGGTAATACTCGCTTCTGGTCGAATTGGGTGGCTGATTCATACAAGTTTTCTTCACATCCACACGGGTAACCATTTTCAATAAAGATCTTCAACAGCTTATCAATATTTTTTTGTTAAAATTCTGGGTGGCACAATCTTTGATTCTAGTTTTCATTTCCGGTATGATGTTAATTTTGGTTTGTATTGAGTGATCTGATAAAGTGGATGAATCTGTTTGATGTGGTGTTTTTTCTAAACCTCCAGTTTAATTACATTGTCACAGCGATGGACTTTCATGTCGGAATGTACGGATTGATTTTCATCTTCTTTCTCAATAGTAAATTGAATATGTACATCAAACTGTTGTTTTTTTTTTTTAACAACGTTAGTAATCCTCTACTCCATCTTTTGGTGAGAGAATGAACAAGTCATCAACAAACTTCTTAGTCAAAAGGGTGGTAAAGGTAATTTAGGAATTGTCTCATCCAGCGCGAAGTCTACAACATACTGAGCTACTATTGGGCTTGATTTCGATCCCATAGCACTTCCGAAAACTTGCTTTATCAATTTGTTCTGAAACGTGAATAACTATTCTCTAAAAGGACTCAATATCTCCATGAAAAGGCTCTTTTGCATGGCAGTATGCTGCTGAATTATTTACCATTTCTCATTTATAACTCTCCTTTACAAGTGTGATATTATGTTACCAATGATTTACAACGTCTAGTGATAAAATAAAATGATTTGGTGGAATCTCTAAATTATTGACCTGTTGTGCAAAATCCAAACTGTCTTTTATAAGTATTGGTTGCTTTTCATAAGCACTGTTAATATGTCAAACCATGAATTCAGACAGATATCTGGTTGGTGATTGAATGCACGATACTATAGGTCTGAGTGGGACACCATCGGATGAATTTTGGGGTTTCCATAAATTTTAGGGTTATCGAGTTGTAACGTTCATTGATTAGCTTTTTCTCTGGTGATGACTTTATGGTGAAGAATTTTGATATGAAACTAGCACCAATTTGTACCTAGGTGTTGTATCTCTGGGATTTCTGTGAATTCATCCGAGGTGTATGATCGTTAACATTTTCTTGCGTGTAACTTACAGGAAAGATTAAAAATTGCTTTAAAAATGAAAATCTAAAAATAGCTACCTACAACTCAAAAACAGTTTTTAATCTATTTACAAGACTAAAGGATCCAACCCTAAGCAGTTCAATTCAAATGTAATATACAGAAAGTTGCAGTGACTGCCAGGCTGCATATGTGGGTCAACCTCACAGTGGCTAAAAACCGAGTCAGCTTACACAAGAGTGATATTAAAAAGAAAAATGAAAGGTGTGCGCTGACAAAACATTCAGTAGAAAAGAAACATGAAATAGATCTAGATGGTGTAGAGATTTTAGACAAGACATCCAGTTATAACAGAATTAATAATGGAGATGATACACATACAGCGAGAACAAGATAGCATTAACAAGAAATCAGATGTACAAAATTTAAGTAATATATACACTTTCTTCTGTCAGTAGCAAAGAGAAGAATCCCAGGACATCTTTATGATTATATCATAGAACTTTCAGTCACAAGTCAAGTCATCCGTCAGTTGATTGTCAAATTGGTTGTTAACAGTAAAACGTGATATTTCGTCTAATTAGTAATCGTTCAATGTAATGTCAGTAAATTGTATCTAATCTAGTATAATCTCAGAGATTTTGTAAGTAATGAGTGTACGAACTTGTAGATCAAAATAATTGTTTACTGTTTTTTGTAGTAGCCCTGAAGAAGAAACGAGGTGTTTCGAAAGCTAGGCAAGAAATAAAGAGATAGAAAAGCTAGTCTTCAGTCGATTTCCCTTAAACTTTCCTCATACATATTGGTACGACTGTGATTCAACTCCAAACATTTACACAATGGGATTCTTTGATAACATCACTGAACTACATGGCAGAGAAACAACGATCAAAATGAAGAATTGGTCATAATATCAGAAAACTAGCATCCATGGTAAATAGGAGAATTTTTTCTCTCCTGGAATGCAAGAAAAAAATCTAACACCCAATCACATAAAACATAACCTTAAGAATGTCCTAAGATTATTGAAGCAGACTGTAACGGTAGATACAACAGACAGGTGGAAAATTAAACAAAAAACTCCTCGATGACAATTATTAGACTTGAAATCCGCAATACCAACAGAAAAATTAATGCAATTGAAAAGACAATCAACAAATTGATGGAAGTTCTTGAAACTAAGTTACACCTGACATAATCATGAATATAAGAGAAGACAACACACACATATGAGAAGATTTTCAAGGAGATCAAACTAATTAATATAAGAAAGATGAATATGTTAGAAGACCTAAACAAACATAAACAATTAAAATTCAAGAGAAATGGTTAATGAACATGACAGATGTCGATCTACCTGAAGATGAAAAAACTATGCTAGCGTTAGGTTCCAAGTTCAGTGTACGATATCTGCAAATCAAACACCAATATACAAACTCATCGCAGATATTGAGGACCTGATACAGAAAATTCCGAATGATAGAAGAGACCTACTCAGGTCCAAATCACAAGTATCACCACAAATTTCATACACCAAAATCAGAACAAAAACTATATGACTGAAAAATTATTCAATGCCACAAAAAGCTTCCTAAAATCAAATAATGAACTGATTATATTGAATAGTGATAAAGGATCCGTTACAGTAGTCATGAAAAGATCAGATTACACGCAGAAAATGTTAACGATCATAACTCGGATGAATTCACAGAAATCCCCAGAGATCCAACACCTAGAATACAAACTAAGAGTAATAGTTTCATATCAACATTGTTAACACATAAAGTCATCACCAGAGAAAGCTAAATCAATGAAAGTCTACAACTCGATAACCCCTAAAATTTATGGAAACCCCAAATTCATAAGGATGGTGTCCCACTCAGACCTATAGTATCGTGCATTCAATCACCAACCAGATATCTGTCTGAATTCATGGTTGACATACTTAACAGTGCTTATGATAAAAGCAACCAATACTATATAAAAGACAGTTTTGATTTTGCACAACAGGTCAATAATTTAGAGATTCCACCAAATCATGTTATTTTATCACTAGACGTTGTAAATCTATATGGTAACATACATATCACACTTGTAAGGAGAGTTATAAATGAGAAATGGAACATAATTCAGCAGCATACTGCCATGCCAAAGAGCCTTTTCATGGAGATTTGGAGTTCCTTTTAGAGAATAGTTATTTCACGTTTCAGAACAAATTCTATAAGCAAGTTTTCGGAAGTGCTATGGGATCGAAATCAAGCCCAATAGTAGCTCAGTATGTTGTAGACTTCGCGCTGGATGAGACAATTCCTAAATTACCTTTACCACCTTTCTGACTAGAAGTTTGTTGATGACTTGTTCATCGTCTCACCAAAAGATGGAGTAGAGGATTTACTAACGATTGTTAACAGTTTTGATGTACATATTCAATTTACTATTGAGAAAGAAGATGAAAATCAATCCGTACCATTCCTGGACATGAAAGTCCATCGCGTGTGACAATGTAATTAAAACTGGATTGGTTTAGAAAAAACACCACATCAAACAGATTCATCCACTACTTATCAGATCACTCAATACAAACCAAAATTAACATCATAACGGAAATGAAAACTAGAATTCAAAGATTGTGCCACCCAGAATTTATACAAAAAAATATTGATAAGCTGTTGAAGATCTTTATTGAAAATGGTTACCCAGTGTGGATGGTGAAGAAACTTTTGTATGAATCAGCACCAATTCGACCAGAAGCGAGTATACCACCAAGAAATGCCGAGGGTGATGCTGAAATAAAGTATGGTAGTATAATGAACGTAAAAACTTAACAGGAAAGATTAAAAATTGCTTTAAAAATGAAAATCTAAAAATAGCTACCTACAACTCAAAAACAGTTTTTAATCTATTTACAAGACTAAAGGATCCAACCCTAAAGCAGTTCAATTCAAATGTAATATACAGAATAAGTTGCAGTGACTGCCAGGCTGCATATGTGGGTCAAACCTCACAGTGGCTAAAAAACCGAGTCAGCTTACACAAGAGTGATATTAAAAAGAAAAATGAAAGGTGTGCGCTGACAAAACATTCAGTAGAAAAGAAACATGAAATAGATCTAGATGGTGTAGAGATTTTAGACAAGACATCCAGTTATAACAAGAGATTAATAATGGAGATGATACACATACAGCGAGAACAAGATAGCATTAACAAGAAATCAGATGTACAAAATTTAAGTAATATATACACATTTCTTCTGTCAGTAGCAAAGAAGAAGAATCCCAGGACATCTTTATGATTATATCATAGAACTTTCAGTCACAAGTCAAGTCATCCGTCAGTTGATTGTCAAATTGGTTGTTAACAGTAAAAACGTGATATTTCGTCTAATTAGTAATCGTTCAATGTAATGTCAGTAAAATTGTATCTAATCTAGTATAATCTCAGATTTTGTAAGTAATGAGTGTACGAACTTGTAGATCAAAAATAATTGTTTACTGTTTTTTGTAGTAGCCCTGAAGAAGAAACGACGGTGTTTCGAAAGCTAGGCAAGAAATAAAGAGATAGAAAAGCTAGTCTTCAGTCGATTTCCCCTAAACTTTCCTCAATACATATTGGTACGACTGTGATTCAACTCCAAATATATATATTCAAATTTTAAGGGTTTAACGACTCAGGATTGGAGAAAATAAAGTTAAGTACTCTTTATTCTACGCCGAGCTTTCGCATTATTTTAATGCTTCCTCAGGGCTTCTAAAAGTGGACAAACAATTTGATATAAATACTACACTGTTAAAAACAAACAAATAACTTACTGAATTTTGAGGTTTTAAAAAGAAATCTAACATCGTTCAAAAACATTGGTCATAAAAGTTAAAATCATTTTCAGGAATTGTTCACGTAATACGAAATAAATTAAAATATCATAACAATGATCCTAGATTATATGCGTTATCTATATTTGATGTGACATATCAGAATTTGTTGGCTAGTTTATCTCACACTTCTGTGTTCGTTTTGTTGACAGCTCTTACCCATCTGTATTGCATGCACCATTATTCAACTACAGGACCGTCATAAAGTATGTAATTTTGGATCTTTCCAATAAATAGCTGTAAATGTTGCTTAATTTGTTTGTATCCGTCTCTTGTTCATAGTATCATCTTCTTTGTTTATATTAATCATTTCATGTATCAGCCTTTTGTGGTAGTTTTTTTCTGTCTTCAAAATAGTAACGTTGTCAAAGTCCATATTGTGATCTAGACTATGGGTGTGTGAGGCCAAGGCACATCTTTCGTGGTGTTTTCTCATGTCTGATCTATGAAGGGATATTCTGTTTTTGACCAATTGTGAAGTGTGTCCAACATAACATTTTTCACAATCTAGACAATTGATTTTGTATACAACATTGCTTTTAAGTGGTGTTGGGATGGGGTCCTTTATTTTACTATATAGTGACTTCACTGTTTTTAAATTATAAGTGGCAATTTTGACGTTTTCTTCTCTGAAGACGTTTTTCAATTTGATGTTAATTTCGCAACATTTGGATATGAGGCATAATGTACTCTATTTATTTCATTCTGTTCCTCGGTGGATGAGATTTGAGTGTGATCTCCAGCATACAGTAGTTTTCTTATCATGCTCTCTGGATACGCATTTTCCCTCAGAATGTGGTGTAATTTTTTTATTCCATCATCTCTAAACGTTCTATGACATATTTTCGTGATTCTATTTTTCATCTCCTTGATAGTATTTATTTTCACAGTTATATTATGATTTGAGTGGTAATGGATGATCTTGTCCGAGTGTGTACTTTTTCTGTACCATCTCAATTTAATTTTATGGTCTTGTCTATAGGCTCTCGTGTCCAAAAAGGGTACTGAGTGTTCTGTGTCTTCCTTTTCTAGTGTAAACTGTATATCTTCACAAATAGAGTTGAAACAGTCTAGGGTGGGCTGGATTTGTGTTTCTGGTACTATTATCACTAGATCGTCTACAAATTTTTTGATGAAAATGACGATGAATTGTAGCTTGGAAATGCATAAATCCAGATGATGGTCCATAACATATTGTGCCAGGATAGGAATCAATTTTGACCCCATAGCGCATCCAAAAACCTGTAAGTAGTATTCTCCTTGGAACATACAATAGCTATTTTCTAGAAGGAAAGTTATTATTTCCATGAATAATTCTATCTCAATGTCTATGTGGTGTTTGATGTCATTCCATTTAAGTTTCAGTACTTCAATTATTCTATTTTTCTCTAAATTTCCAAATAGGTTTACAACGTCAAGTGAGATCAATCTGTGGTCATCTGGTATCTCAAGGTCATTTATTTGTTGTGCGTATTGGAATGTATCTTTGACATAATATTCGTTGTCAGATTATATGCGTTATCTATATTTGATGTGACATATCAGAATTTGTTGGCTAGTTTATCTCACACTTCTGTGTTCGTTTTGTTGACAGCTCTTACCCCTATTTTGAAGACAGAAAAAAAACTACCACAAAAGGCTGATACATGAAATGATTAATATAAACAAAGAAGATGATACTATGAACAAGAAGACGGATACAACAAATTAAGCAACATTTACAGCTATTTATTGGAAAGATCCAAAATTACATACTTTTATGACGGTCCTGTAGATGAATAATGGTGCATGCAATACAGATGGGTAAGAGCTGTCAACAAAACGAACACAGAAGTGTGAGATAAACTAGCCAACAAATTCTGATATGTCACATCAAATATAGATAACGCATATAATCTAGGATCATTGTTATGATATTTTAATTTATTTCGTATTACGTGAACAATTCCTGAAAATGATTTTAACTTTTATGACCAATGTTTTTGAACGATGTTAGATTTCTTTTAAAAACCTCAAATTCAGTAAGTTATTTGTTTGTTTTTAACAGTGTAGTATTTATATCAAATTGTTTGTCCACTTTTAGAAGCCCTGAGGAAGCATTAAAATAAATGCGAAAGCTCGGCGTAGAATAAAGAGTACTTAACTTTATTTTCTCCAATCCTGAGTCGTTAAACCCTTAAAATTTGAATTTAAATACAATCAAGACTCTTATCGCCAGTATCTATATATATATATGAATGCATTATCTACGTTAAAAATGATTATACTGAAATTCAACATTATGAGCTGAAACATAATTATGAAACAAGAAATAAAAAAAGTTTAATTCATGACAAAACAAACTTAACATACATACAAAAAATGTGAGCTATAGTATATTTGCAATATGAAATAAATAACCAAATAGTTTCAAGTCCAAAATGAATTGTAAAGGTAACAATAAGTATAGGAAGATATAAAAAAATTTCTCTGTGAAAATGTAATTATTCTGTAGGAGAGTACTTTCTTTAAGAAGATTTTGAAGGGTTGAAGAGAAAAAATATTTAAATTGATTTAATTTTATTGCTAGTTTTAGTACCTGGTCTTTGTGACACGATCTACACCTTTTGTTGGTATATGTAAGAGAGGATCAATAAAGTGTATCCACGATACACTCACACCAGTATGCCGACGCGCATCGAGATGTGACGTCACTTCGGAGCATTTCCATTGCATTTGCTGGATGGAAGTGTTAGAACTCGAGGGAATTATTGGAATAATGCAATTAATGGCAAGTTTCGTTGAAAATGCGATTAAATAACAATTACAAATGAAATTTATTCGATGTTTTAGTTTGTTGATCCTGAAATATATCAATAGAATTGTATGAATATCGACGTTAGTGTTTATTTGTTGATAAAGAATAAATTATTGAAGTTTCATTCAAAAACTTCGAATAAATGAAAATATTTTTATCATGTTTAGGGAAATTTCTATAAATTTCACTTATAATTCGTGAATTTGAAAAGTTTATTGTCCATTTTTTCTTCATATTCTAAAAACTGATCTTCTTATTCAGACCCCTGTGTCCTAAGTTGGTTCCTAAGTTGGTACGGATTCTGCTCAAGCAAAGAATAACATCGAATGGAATCTGATTATCATTTTTCCGGTTTACAACCGTGTTATCTGCTAAAACATCGAAAATATTTTTTTCCTTAGATAATGAAGTACTGACGGAATACTTCCTTCCGACTTCGGAAAGCAAAAGTACCATATTTCGGGTACATTTGTAACTCTACTGTTATTCTTTCAGCCTAAAACTGCGCAATTAGGCATGATTGCCGGTATTATAACAATCTACTATATAAAAATAAGTCGGGTTTTCCTCCCTGACGCTTTAACTCCAGAAAGCACGGACCGATTTCAACGGTTTTGCATTCGTTGGAAAGGTCTCGGGCTCCGCGAGGTTTGTAGCAAAGAAAATTCAGGAAAAATTTCAAGATATCGAGAAGAACGTAAGAAATTAGTAAATTTTGAAAATTTCATTATTTATGACATCGAATTCAATGACAACTGTCAAGTCTCCTTTCGAGAGGGAAGTGCTTCCAACAATTTCCTCATTTCAGAAGAAAAAGGCCAGATCCGAATCAGAAAAGGTACGAATATCGTTTTCGAGTAGTTCTATAACGTTAATTAACGAAGATATTCGTTGCAGGAATTCTGAAATAACCAGGAAGAAGAAAATATTTTTGACATAGGTACGTCTCATGTGAACATTTGTTCGTTTCGAGTGGAAAACGTTATTTGAATAGGTAAGTCCATATGAAATCATCAACTTCAACGTTCATTCAACGAATTCCTAACATTTCAGCGATCAAAAGCATCATTTCAGGTCGCAGTGATATTTGAGGTTTCTACTAAACCGAATTTCCCTGACAAATAACGTAATGAGAACAAAATTCGGGGATTATTCGTATTTTAGGAAAAATACGCCAGGAAATGATATCAAACTGTATGTATTATGATAATTATCGATATTTCAATATATTTTTTCGATTTCCTGATATGTTTACATGTTAAAACCCGTTGAAGTCTGAGATGAACAGTCGTCACGTGTAACAAGGCAAGTGGTGTAACGACTAACGTCTAGGTGTGTGGACCTGGTAGTGTACCGGTTTCGAAACCCCATGGTGGCATGTTCTGTTTATTCTGGATAAAAAGTATTTTTTCCAGGTTCAAAGAAAGCTGATGAAAATAATTCAAAATTTTCATGTGCATGTTTTATACAGGTACGTTTTAGATATATACAGGGTGTTTCTATAAATCTATCAATTATTTCACATTTCTACGTTATAACAGAAAGCTTTCAATGAAATTGAAGGGGCTTTTGAATTTCGAGTGATTCGTTATAGGAGGTGGAATTTTAAATATAGATACTATGCTTCGGATTCATACGGGGTGCTCCTATAAACATGTCGAATATTTTGAATTTCTGCATTATCACAGGGACATTTCCACAGAAACGAAGAAGTTTTTGAATTTCAAATGATTTACTATCGATGGTGGTTTGATTTATACAGGGTCTCTTCATAAAAATGCCAAATATTGTAATTTTCTACTTCCTAACACGAACATTTGTATTACTTTTCCCATAAATGTTCAATAGACGCTCTGAGTATATACAGGGTGTGTAGTGTAGTCAGACAGATACCAAGGAATATATCAAATATCTATGAACATCATAACCAATGATGATCTATCGAGGTATACAAAACGGTTCGAAAGACCTACTGTCATCTGATCTATCGGTTCAATTGATCTACCGGTTAAATTATCCTACTTAGAAAGGTAGATCTACCGTTTCACAAATCTTAACTTCATTTTTGTAATCGAAATGAATTTATTCTGTTGTTCCTTTTCAAATATAAAAAAAAATTTTCTTCATTTTTTATCACCAAACGAAATGTTACAGAAAACGAAGCCATCTGGTGGCGAAACGGAGTTCGCCGGGTTTGCTAGTAATAATATAATTCCACTTTTATTTCGAAACATAATTCGTCTTTTACGTATTCATCTTCAATGAGCACAATCCAATACGGCAAACGCTATAGCAATATTCAAACTACGTGTCAGATTTCAAATGTGTTTCTACTCTGCTCCTCAATGACGTCGATGAGCGCGCCGGACGAGTTTAGACCCCGAATCTGGCATACCGGTGTGAGTGTATCTGTCTATCAATAATTGCGTCAAATTGTCGCTTGAGGTTTTTCTGAGTTGAAGAATGATTAGAATTTTCACATTTATGTTGCTTTGAATTCGATTGAACCGAATATCCATGTCGCTTGAGAAGCAGTATTTGAGTTGAAGCATATTCACACTGTTCACATTAATGTAGCTACAAATTCGAATGAACTGAATTTATATGTCGTTTAAGATGGCTTTTTCGATTTGTAGCATAATCGCACTGTTCACATTTATGTTGTTTCAAATCCAAATGAACTGAATCTATATGCAAGTTGAGATCGCTTTTTCGACTTGCTGCATATTCACACAGTTCACATTTATGTTGCTTTACTTTTAAATGAACTGAATCTATATGTTCTTTGAGATGGCCTTTCTGACTTGCAGTATAATCGCACTGTTCACATTTATGTTGTTTCAAATTCAAATGAACCGAATCTATATGTACTTCGAGACGGCCTTTTTGTGTTGCAGTATAGTCACACAATGCGCATTTATGTTGTTTCAAATCCAAATGAACTGAATCTATATGTCGTTTGAGACGGCTTTTTTGACTTGCAGCATATTCACACTGTTCACATTTGTGTTCCTTCAAATTCAAATGAACCGAATCTATATGTACTTTGAGACTGCCTTTTTGTGTTGCAGTATAGTCACACAATGCGCATTTATGTTGTTTCAAATTCAAATGACCGAATCTATATGTACTTTGAGACTGCCTTTTTGTGTTGTAGTATAGTCACAATATGCGCATTTATGTTGTTTCAAATCCAAATGAACTGAATCTATATGTCGATTGAGATTGCTTTTTTGATTTGTTGTATATTCGCACTGTTCACATTTATGTTGTTTCAAATTCAAATGAACTGAATCTATATGTCGCTTGAGATCTTTTTTTGACTTGCAGCATATTCACACTGTTCACATTTATGTTGCTTCAAATTCAAATGAACTGAATCAATATGTCGTTTGAGGAAAACATTGTCGTTTCGGAACATATTTACAATAATCACCTTCAAGTTGCTCCGAAACAGTTGCATCAATATTTCGTTTTAAGTCAGCTCCTTGATTTGCAACATCAGTAGGAGGTTTCTGCTTCAAATTACCATGTTCCTGAATTGCATTTGTTACACTCTCTTGTTCCGGAATGGATTCACATATACGGAAACATGTTTCATCTTGAGAATAAGGGTTTTCACTTTTGAACTTAGAGCAGTATTCAGCTTCATGAAATTCTTGCGATGGACTACCTGTGCCAATTCCAGTTAAAATTTTTAACTTCTTTCTGTCATGAATACCATTCTCATCTATGATTTGTTCAAAAATATCAATGTTTTCAAGTTTCACCTCCTCCATTTTCGAAGACTCGATCGTTCAGATGCTGACCCTGAAAATATCAAGATTGAATTTCTATGTTCCCAGAACCATATCGGATTTACCGGGTTTTTCACTATAATTTGACCCCCATTTAACTTTGTTTCTAAGAGAGATACAGAAAAATGTTTCATACAAAAATTTCATGAAATCGACTGAGGTCTTACAATATGAATTCACTTAATGGAATATATACAGGGTGGCCAACATATTGATGGCAACTCCATTTTTGCAAATGGAACACCCTGTATATTTTTCCATGTTTGGCTAGCTCTTTTTCCCCTGATTTCGAATATGTAACATATGTTGGTCTATCTTTTATTCTGAGAACCACATAGTTTCAAATTTTAAGAACCACCTGGCAAGATCTGTAATCATTTTACAAGTGGCAGAGTGCGTTTACTGAAAATACTCATTTTTGAAGTTATGATAACGTCAATGGGAAGATATACAGGGTGAACAACATTGAATGCAACTATATTTTTTCAAATTGGACACCCTGTCCTTTTTAATTTTTTCTTTTTTGATAGGCTATTTTCTCCTGATCTCGAATATCAATGCGTATGTGGATGTGTCTCTTCAATTTTCAAAGTTTTGAAATGATGATACCAAATAAAAAAAATGGAAGCAAGCCCTGAGCAGGAGATTCTGAGCGCCCGTTCTCTGGTGGAGCAATAGGACTATCATCTCAAAATTCTGTATATGACTTGAAATTGATACTTTATATATAAACAATTAAAAAAATTCAATTCTATGGTCACACTTGAAAATTAAAATAATTAAATTTTATGGTTCTGATGATGCGATCCTCTTGAAATTTGGCATGAACATTCAGTATATCAATCTTTATACCAGGAATAAATTTCACTCAATTCAGATATCTTGTTATGAAAATATAATTTTTTTTTTCAATATTCAAATTGAATTTTCTATAGTTCGGATGATGCGATGATCTTCAAATTTCGCACAAACATTCAATATATAAATCTCAATTCCAAAAATAAATTTCATTTGATTCGGATATCTTGTTATGGAAATATAAAGAGTCTTTCCTTTAATATTCCAATGGGAATTTCTATGGTTCTGATGATGCTATCCTCTTGAAATTTTGCATGAACATTCAGTATATCAGTCTCAACTTACAAAATGAATTTCATTTGAATCGAAAAGTTGGTTATGGAAATAAAAAAATTCTTCTTTTCAATATTCCAATTGAAATATCTATGGTTCTGTAAATACTATGGCCACAAAATTTTGCGATAGGCTCACTATGAGCATCTGGCAAGTTGCTGCAAAATTTAATTCCGTTTGCCCTCGTTTTGTGTGAAATATTGAGGAACAAAATTTTCAATGGCCACTTTTTATGAAACACCCTGTACGATTTTTCTGGTTAACGAACTTAACCGAGCTATTTGGGAGCTGAACACACCCTGAAAATTTCAAGTCTCTAGGATAATCCGTTCGAGAGTTAATGTGCTCACGGCCGGCCGGACGGCCGGCCCTACAGAATTTGATTTGACCTCATATTTTCCATCAGAAAGTCGAACCCTATCGTTTGAGACCATTTTCGGCTCAAAATTCGAAAATTACAGACATTTGGGCAAAACGATATAGCACTCGTCTAAGTAGAACGAGTGCTCAAAAATATGTGAAATACCCACGAAATTCTTTATATCCAAACAATCTACTCAAAAGTATTATTTTAGAATGAATACTTAACAATGACTTAACCAATGAAAAATAATAAATATGGTAGTATGGTAAGAATAACATCAACTAAAGAAATTGCTCGAAATGACCACCTTCATTCAATCCTATCGTTGTCTCAAGTTGTTCAGACTATTTTGATAGCGTAATAATTATGGCTCTGATTCAAGTTAGAAATTGAAGCTTCAAAATTTGTTTTTAATTATTACAATATTATCATTATTCTTTGTGCGTTGACGGAATTAGTTCCGAATTATGGGTTAAATATTGGTTGATTTTATATCATTAATGTTATTCTTCGCTTTCATTGATTATTATCATTATTGCTGAAGTAATTTTTTTCCTTCAGGAACGGCTATAAAAACGTGTCCAACGGTATTAAATCGGAACTATTTGGTGGCCATAAAATGGTGTGCCATTATCAATCCAAAGATCAAATTGGCCACTTAAATTTTCACGAATTTCCAAAACGATATGCCTGATGGTTCTTGAAATTTGTAACTCTGTGGTGCTCAGAATAAGAAAGATAGACCAACATATGTTTCATATTCGAAATCAGGGGAAAAAGAGCTAGCCAAACATGGAAAAATATACAGGGTGTTCCATTTGAAAAAATGAAGTTGTCATCAATATGTTGGCCACCCTGTATATATTTCAGTTTGTGGAGTCATATCAAAAAACCTCAGTGGATTTCGTGAAACTTTTATACGAAACATTTTTTTGTATCTCAAATTATAGTGAAAAAACCGGTACAGGTTTGGAAATTCACATCGGAAACATGCGTTATTAAATGCATCAGACAGATAATTTTTCCGTACAGTTGAACAGTTGTATATCTGAGAGATTTACATACAGCGTAACCAACTGAATAAATGTTCGATTGCAATAATGTAGAGTTGTCTCTATCTTATCTTTGGGAGTCCTTTATTCAAGCAGTATGGTAGGAAATCTGCAGTACTCGCATCGAATTATTTAATGTGTCATGCTCGATTCAAGTACTTCGGTTTGCCTATCATGCTATTTGAATTGAGCCACACGCAACGGTAAAAGACATACAGCACTACAATCTACATTATTGCAATCTAATATTCATTCAGTCGGTTACGCTTGGTAGTAAATCTCTCAGGTATACAACTGTTCAACTGGATGGAAAATTCTCTGACTGATGCATTGTTTATCGTATGATTTTAAACAGTAATTGTCAAATGTGAATTACATAACTTTTACACCGGATGTATAAATATAAACCATGCGAACAGTTAGTTTTTTGGCTGTTACAGCAAATAATTACCGAAATAATTAATTGAACAAGAGCGTGCACTGATATGAGGCAACCCTAAGGAAATTTGAACTGTCACGTGTAGCATTATCGCGGTTTTTTTGTGCATATATGCGATTCAAAGACAGGCAGATCTCTGGCAGAATAATCTCACCCCGTTTCGCGGTAAATGCTTATTCTTACCAAAAAAATTATGCCTAACTTTCACAATGTCTGCTGAAATTTTTACCTGGCAATATTCCATTCACCACAAATCAATTTCATACATATGATAATTTATAGATATTCATTTATCATTAATCTTTTCATACATATCTGTAAATAATAATCAGCAGTTTTGTCAATTTCGGTGTGGAAAGTTGTGTAATTTACACAACTGCTGAGCTGAGCCTGAGATTGTTAAAAGTTAATATTATTGGAATAAATATTGTTTTTGGGAATTTCTTCGAATTTTTATTAAAACAACCACTCCAACATGGTAGTAGAGCGTGGTTGTAATTGAAACACCGATCGAGGCCTGGAAATTATTACGTTCACGGAACACGTGAAGAGGTAACCTCATTTTCATCTGACGAAAAGGAATTACGAAGTAAGAAGTTATTATAAGTATCAAAATGGCTAAACAAGCAAGGATTGAAGATATAATAATGCCCATTTTCGATGGTGCAAATTATTCAAGCTGGAAATTAAGATTGCTAACCTTAATGGAATACAAAGAATGTCACGAGCCCGCTATTCTAAGTACAACAGTACTATTACTTTAGTGCCCGGCAAAGATTTAATGAACAAGCAGCTTGGAAGAAAACGGACTTAAAAGCAAGGACCATAAAAATGAGTACAATCTCTGATAAACAAATGGAATATATTGCTGAATGTGAAACAGCCTGCGAAATGATTGAAAAGTTCGACAAGATGTATTTGACACAGTCTACAGCAATAATAGGGGCGTTCGGCATCGACATCGGACGTGTCGGATCGATCTGAACCGTTCGTTTATTACATCCGGATTGAGGGGCGTACACATCTGGAGCGTTCGTCATAAAAATCAATCGGACGTCGATCTTTTCGCTTGGTCTATTTCGACGGAGCAAAGCGATTTTATCCATAGAGTTTTATGTTTTTTATATATTTTTTGTTTTATGTTGAGTTTCCTGATCTGACAACCGATGGATTGAAAAATTCTAACACTATTATTCTGTTTCTATTTATTCATTAAAAACATAATTAATTCATTAAAATTTTTCGATATTGCTATCGTAGTTATGAATGCGCAGGAGGAGATATTGCTTTCTCGTTTCTTTTTCGTGTAATTAATTAATTAATTAGGATCTTTCGGTACAACTCGACCAGAAGGGGATATTACATTCAGTGCCTTTGCACCTAATTATTTAATTGAGATTTTACGGACGAGCTACGAAAAGGGTAAAAGTATCGTTAAAAGATGAGCATATTTCCCAAAATAGTGATCTTTGAAATCTCATAATCTATAAATGTAGAACAGAGCAGTATGTTCTGTGGCAGATGCTCTGTACCGTTCGTTTATTCCCAGATATTACAGATGAATCTGTACGATCTGTGGTCACGTGACTAAAAAATCCGTCTGCTCGTGGAGGTCAATGCCGAACGGGCTTAATATGTAAAGGAAAAACTGAGGAAATTAAGCTTAAACAATTACAATTCAATAGAAGAATTCTTTTTTGATTTTGAAAAAGAAGATGAGATATTTACTTAAAGCCTTACCTCCAAGTTACAGTTACATTGGAGATTTCATTGATGTTATTCCGGAAGAACAAAGGACGGTAGATTATGTAAAGTCAAAAATTATAGAAAAAAACATGACTACCAACAACACCGACAACAAAACCAACATGAGTACATTCGCAACAAAAAACTAAAGCACAATGTTTCATTTGTAGAAAGACCGGCCATCTCAAAAAGGACTGTTGGCATGGTCAGACATATGGTCATGGACAAGAAAGTTACCAAGGAAGATATCACACCAAAGTCAGCGAGTACAGCAGAGGTCAAGGTCGTGGTCAGCGCAGAGGTCAAGATTATCTGAGAGGTGAATCGTCAAACGCTCAGCAAGACAACTCTCTTTCACAGTCATGGACAACTCAAGTCCTATGTAATCCTGAAATAAATCAGGTAAGGTGTAGTGAAAATGAAGCATGTGAAGATAGTGAAATTAATTGGTTGTTAGATAGTAGTTGCACCGATCATATAATAAATGATGATAGATTCTTTCATAATTATGTAGATTTAAAATTTCCCATAGATGTCAAACTACCAGATGGTAATATGTTAAAAGCAACCAAAGTAGGTAATATCAAAATCTACTTTGATAATTACCATATCCAAAAACATATGATTTGAAAAATGTTTATTTTGTAGCAAAACCTTTTTAAGTTTTTCGAAAATAAACCAAAACTTGTAAAATAGTGGCAAGAAATGAAAATGCAAAAATTTATAATCATTCAGGAGAATTAATAGTCGTTGCTAACAAAATTGATAATCTATATTGTATAAAGAGTTTTTCATCAAAATTTAACAACAATGTAGGGCATTTCTGTCATGATAATAAAGAAATGTATGATGTATGTAAATACAATAAAATTAACAGATGAAGAGAAATGGCACAGGGCACTTGGCCATGTGAATTTTCAATATTTAAATAAATTGATAAATAATAAATTGGTTGAAGGATTGCCAGATAGGGTTTAAACCGCAGAAATGAAGTGTTCAAATTGTATTCAAAGCAAAATGACCAATGTACCTTTTGAAAAATAATAGGACTAAAACTACTGAAATTCTAGAATTGATTCAAACTGATTTGAATGGTCCACATAAGGTTTGTTCCAACAGCTGACTTTTGTACGGTAATTTGACGGTCATGAAACTGTTAGTAATCGATCTTATGCGCATGTCTAAACTTTGACCGTACAAGAACCGTCCAAACAGTACTTGCTCCAGACCAGGGATCGAAATGACGATCACAAAACCGTTCCACTCACGGTCCCGAAGCAGGATGGAACAAAAACGAAACCGTTCTCAAACGATACATTTTCAGTTGGAACACATTTTTATCTATTGCGCAGAATCCGGACGATCATTGTACGGTCAATTCTTGAGTTGGAACAAACCTAATAAAAAACTGGATATGGTGGTGGAGAAAAATACTTTTTGACATTTATTGATGACTAGGTTTTACCCGCGACTTCGTCCGCATAAGTTTTTTTTTGTTTTCTCCCGGCTGCAAGTCCTCTTGCAACAATGTCCCAATATCGTGTTCCAGTCCTCAACTTCACATCAAAATTTGTTCAAAAGCAACCTAAGCTACACAATGGATAGCCCCGAATGTTTCCTTAGTAAATATAAAAAGTAAATAATGTAAATCGGTTTAAAATACTACTAACTACCTACCTGCCAACCCCCGATGTTAGACAGTGTGACATCCGCAACATCATCTGCGTAGGCAGTACTAAATTATGGCGCCTACCGACCCTCTAAGTTAGAAAAGTGATCAAATACTAACTTGAAGTCTTAGTAACACTCAGTTAAAAAAAAAACATCAAAATAATTGCAGTAGCTATGGTGTCATGCGCTTCTTGACACGATCACGCTAGATTTTCGCGGCAATGAGGTTTTTCCCGCCGTAAAAAGTAGCCTGTGTCCATGCCTAGAATCCTATCTTTATATTAGCCAAGTCTCATAAAAATCCGTTCAGACCTTAAGGCGTGAATAAGGTGAACTTTTAAAACAAACGATTAAAAATCACTAACTTAATTAGTTTTCTGCCTACTGCCTACGCCTCAAGTACGATAGCATGAATATTAATAGCCCATATCCTTTTCTAGGTTACTATCTATCACCTAACTAAATTTCATCAAAATCCGTTCAGCCGTTTAGGCATGATAGAGCAAAACTCCCAGCAAAAACCATAAAAAAAAATCACTAAGTCAATTCAATTTTCTGCCTACTTCCTACCCCCTAAGAACGATGGCGTGATCATTTTGATCTTATATCCTTTTTTAGGTAACCATCTATTACCTTCTTCTTCTTCTTCTCTGTGCGGTGCCTTACCGGCCGAACTGAGGCCTAGTGGCCCATTGTTCACCCGCATCGTTCTATAGAGACTCAGCTCCTCAGACACGAAGACAGAAATGTCGCGAGCCTGCCAGGAGTGGTCCCTCTCACCATAGGAATAGAAGGTGTTGGATTTCCTAGGGTGTTGACCTTAACTCAGTAAGGTTTCCACAGTTGAACAAAATATGCTCAACCGTTCATCAGTCACTCCTGCACCACCGGCATAGGGAGCAGCTCGTCAATCCCATTCTCTTCAAATGCTTGTTAAACAGGTGACCAGTCAATGCACCAGTCACCAGACTGAGTTGTTTCCTCTCCAGCAGCAGAAGCCTATTGACCTCAGATCGCGAGGACGGTCTCTCAATGAGAATCCTCGACCACCTCAGGCCCACCCCTGCGCTCCATTCCGAGAAAATTCCCTGTTCAGCCAGTTCCTGAAGAAACTTCTGACAGATGTGCGACAGATTGGCAGCGAAGGCTCCGGACCAACAAATGCTAATCCGGCTCCCCGCCTAGCCGGTTCATCTGCCTTGACGTTACCAGGTATATCCGCATGAGCCGGACACCAGATCACTTTCAAAAAGTTATCAGAGCCCAGCCCACGCAGAGCTTTCCTGCATTCTTCTACCAAAAGAGAATCAACCCTAACATCAGATAGAGATTTCAGAGTTCCCTGGCTGTCGCAACATATATAAATGTGCTGGCCAGAGTATCCCCTGCGAATGTTTTTCAATGCGCATGCAAGAACCGCAAGTAGCTCAGCCTGCACAATGGAACAGTCCTTCCCCAGAGGGATAGCCTGATTGAAGTGAGGACCCACGATTCCGGCTCCAGACCCTGTTGCTGTGACAGAGCCATCAGTGAACCAGGTGGGACCTTCTGGACTAAGAAGCCTGTTTGATGAAGACCATAGGTCTCTGTCGGGAACAATTACCCTGTAGGGTTTCGTCGAAGTAGAACCTAGTGCCCGCGCGGTCACCTCTCTGGAGAAGGGGAGCGTGAGCATCCTTAACCATTTTGAGGGCCCTCGCGTGCTCAGTGAAGAGTCCTCCATCGCGCCATTGTCCCCGTTCCCAGATTCCTAGAGCTGTCTTCATAGCCACCTATCTATTACCTTACTAAATTTCATCAAAATCTGTTCAGCCGTTTAGACGTGAAAGAGCAAAAGTCCCAACAAAAACGACTAAAAATCACTAACTCAATTTAGTTATCTGCCTACTGCCTACCCCCTAAGAACGATGGCGCGTGATTATTATAGCCTATGACCATTTCTATCAACATACCAAATTTCATCAAAATCCGTTCAGCCGTTTAGGCGTGAAAGAGTAACAGACAGACAGAGTTACTTTCGCATTTATAATATTAGTATGGATTACAGCGAATGAAACTGCAAAATGCTTCATAGAATTTGTTAATTTGGTAGAAACAAATTCAACAAAAGAGAATCCTTCAAACCCAAATTTCTCCAAACTGATTCAAAATGCATTGAAATGAATTAGTTATATACCGAAAAGGTTTTCTTTTTGTATTTTCTTGAGAAAATCCCACAAAAAAAATCTGTCAGGCTCCAGTGCCTGACACGGCTTGAATGGTTGAATTTATAGTCATTGGGCCATGTCAGTCATTCTGTCAGGCACAGCTGTTGACCTTGCCTTGTGTCATCTTTTCCATCTGAGCATAAATAATCATTTTCAATGCCTTTTTCTCTTTCAATATAATGTTACAATTTATAGCTATTTGTGACTCTGGTCTATGGCTTCCAATGCCCAAATGAACAATTTCTGTTTAGAATGTTTTAATTTTCAACATAATAATAATTTCAATACCTTTACTTATTCAATAATGTTGTTTTAACTCAATATTTCTTTTATTGGCTATGTGTGACTATTTCAATAAACAGTAAGAGCATTTTATAAATAATATTGTGTTTTTATGTGTTTTATTCCATAACATACAAAAAATAGTCAATAAGTTTTGCCATAGGCAAAAAATTAGCAGGCCATGTAGAATATATCTTGGTTGGAGCCATGTCAGTCACCTCTGATAGAGAACAACACTGTAAAGTACCTGCTGGCGTACAGAGATCGTTTGGAATGTGTATGTTTTTGTCAGTCACCGGTAGCTGACACGGCCTGACCCGAGAGTGAGTTTGTCAGGCACCGGTGACTGACATGGCAGTTAACGTGTTAAGAAATTACAGTGCGATATAATGGCAGAGAATACTTGAACAGTGACATTTTTGATTTCATAAGACAAAAAGGAATAGAGTTACTACCATGTCCACCCTATCTGCATGAATTAAATGAGAGTAGCAAGCAGAAATATATAAATCTGTTATGGACATAGGCAGATGTTTAATGAGGGAAGCTAAAATTCACAGAAGATATTGGCCTGAAGTAATAAAAACATCAACCTATTTAAAAATTGAACAATTGCTAATAGATTAGAGAATAAAACTCTTTGGCATTAAGCTAAATGTAGAACATTTAAAAATTTATGGGAGTAGTAGAGTTTATGTCAGAGTACCAGAAGTTCTAAGAAAAAGTAAATGGGATGATAAAGCCCAATTAGGAGTATTAGTAGGGTACAATGAAAATAGTTATAGAGTTTTATTGAATAATAAAATAGTTTATGCTAGACATGTTGATGTAGTCGAAGAAAACACTCAATTGATTTGCTTAGAAAAACTCGATGGTGGAGAGGATAAGGATTTGGCTCAGGATTTGGTTGATAGCAATAGTTCAAGCAAAGAAAATGAAATACTTAAAAACTAGTATGAAATTGATGAAAATTATACAGATACTAATGAAATACTTAAAACCGAGTCTGAAATAGATGAAAATATACAGATACAAATGAAACTATTTCTAAAAGTAATGATTTTGTTAAAGATCCCTTAGAATGCCTTAGATGATAATCTGGATGATGATAGTGACAACCTTGTGGCAGAAAGAAGGTTCTAGATACGGAAATCCAATATCACATTTTATTTATGTCAATTATATTGATGCCAATGTTCCAAATACATTTGAGGAGGCGATGGATTCCAAGATTATAAGCAGTGGCAAAAGCAATGGACTCAGAAATGAAAAGCCTAAAGAAAAATAATACTGGCAAATTGTTGAAGGGCCAAAAGATAAAAAAGTTATTGATGTGAAGTGGGTCTTCAAAAGAAAAATAATGACGTTTTTAAGGCAAGACTAGTTGTACGAGGATTCCAGCAAAAAGAATTTATTGCAAATGTCTATTCACCCGTAGGAAAGATGCCAACCCTAAAAATTTTATTATCGTACAGTTGTCAGAATAATTTATTCATACATCAAATGGATATCGAGACTGCATTCCTGAATGGAAATTTAAGATCAGAAGTATTTGTAAATCAACCGAGAGGATATGAAACTGGAGTTTACAAGCTGAATAAGGCTCTCTATGGTCTCAGAGAAAGCCCTAGAGTTTGGTATGATTGGGTACGTTCAGAAGCACTCAACTGTTGGCATAAAGCAAAAATCAGCTGGGTAGAGTTGGGTTTCAGCGGATGAAAATCTTCTGAACGCTTCGCTGAGTGATTTACAAATCTGACATATCAAGATACATAACCTTATTTTTTATTCAACAACAAGTTGTTGGTTTTTCTCTGACAGACCTAAATTGTAGCCAGACAATCCTTTTTTGATGAACATTTTCGAAATACGCCAGTAAGCAAATACTCCTTAATAAACTTCAACTAAAAAACCTTAACATAAACAAATCACAAAATAATAGGTAAATGCGCATGTCTCAGCAGTCAGATGAGTTATAAAGCGTAAAATTCTACCGCTGCCAGAAATCGACTGAGAAACATCGCTTTGTCAGCGATTTTACTGAACGCTATCGCTTTCTGAACTTACTCAACTGTTGTCAACAGTTGAGTGCTTCTGAACGTACCCATTGTTTCAACAGATTTATTGAAAAATTGAACTTTCCTAGGAGTAACTACGATCACTGTTTATAAGTGAATAGTGCTGGTAGAGATCCAGTATACAGGGTTTCCTTTTAAGTTGGCCTATTAGACGTTTCAGGAGAACTAGTGAATATTTCGTTCTGAATTTTTGGTGCAGCCTTGAAGGTGAAAGAACTATTCGTCTAAAATATTTTCAAGTCGAGCAGTGTTGTCACGTCTATCTCAAACGCATATCTACTTTCTTATTTCAAATAGAACTACCTATATTTTCATTTATGTATCGATTCAATACCAAATTTGCAGTATAACCCACTAAAAAAAATTTCTCTGCTATGCACTGTTGCCAAGTTATTCACAAATTCCTGAGACTTTTGACATTACGGAGTGAACCTGGCAGACCATTTCTAGCAGACCGTTTGACGGAAAACGCCCGAACGCGCCCCAGTGGCGCGCGGTGCTGAAGTATATTTTTAATGCTGAAATGAGGCAGATTCAGATAAATAATGAATATGTTAGATTAGATTAGATAGTGGTCGATCGGCACGTTGATTACCCTTCTGCACTGCGACCAATAAGGTCTTTTGTGCGTTACCATGCTAAAACTACGTTTTTCCCAGGAATCTAACCTCCTTAGCAAAGCTGGTTACTTTCTTAGGAGACTTCGCTCTTATGTCGGCTGGCGTTAATAACGCGCCCCCTAGTAGAGTAAGTCTGGTTTGCGCCAGCGCAGTGCATTGGCATAGTATGTGTTCGGTGGTTTCAGTGGCCGATTCACATAACCTACAAATGTCGGAGTTTTCTTTACCGATCTTGTGTAGGTGATATCTCACGGGACAATGCCCTGTGAGAAGGCCGATTAGCAGCCTTAACTCGTTTTTTGACAACGATAGAGCTTGTTGAGCCTTCTCTTTGGAAAGTTCAATTAGTCTCTTTGCTTGTCTTTGACCGGATGTGTTTATCCAGTAAGAGTGTTTCTCCCTTTTTTCCCAAACGCCTACCTCTGCCCTAATCAGTGTAGGTGATACCCAACAGGAGGGCACGGGTCCGGTGAAGGGTGTGTTTGCTCCTCTTTTTGCAAGGGCATCAGCTTTTTCATTTCCCTCAATGTTCTGGTGGGCAGGTACCCAAGTTAAAACTAGCTTGTTGTACTTCGCCAGTGTTTTGAGGGACTGTTTTGCAGCTCCAAATGGTCCTTGATCTACAATCAACGGCCATAAGCTGCCTCAGTGCCATCTGACTATCAGAGGCAATACAAATTCTGGCTCCCTTGTACTGTCTGGACAGACAGACTTGGGAGCATCTTTCTATGGCCAGAATTTCAGTTTGAAGCGTTGTTATTGGCTTTCCCAAAGGCTCCGATTCCCTGTATTTGAGACCGTATATGCCTATGCCTGCTCCTCGTTCCCTCAGGGACCCATCTGTGTACCAGATGAGATGATTTTTACGAAGTCGAGACAAACACTTTCTTGGCGATCACCTATGATCACTTCGTAGTTGGCGTCAAGGTCATACTCGATTGGCATGGAATCCCTCGGTAGCAAAAGGAGGTCACCACCGAGTGATCTTAAAATATTTCCGTGTCCCTTGCCAGGCCCTATTTGGTCCATTCTTAGGGCACTCATGAGACCTTCTTTCTTAACATAAATATGCAGCGGGGTGAGATCCAGTATTACCCTACTGCAGCTGTAGGAGTTGTATACGCAGCTCCTGTAATGCCTAGACAGGCCAGTCTTGAAGCTTATTCAGACTCTGCTGGCTTGTCTTTTCTTCAGTTTTAGTCCACCAAACTAAAGAGGCATATGTGATAACAGGTCTTACCACCGTCGTATAGATCCAGGGATCATACGAGGCTTGCAGACCCCAAGTTTTACCAAATAACTTGCGGCATATCCAGAACGCCGTTGTAGATTTGGCAATCACTTTGTTAAGGTGAGAGTTCCAAATGAGTTTTTTATCCAAGGTGACCCCCAGATATTTGACCTCATCGGAAAACTCTAGTTTTATTCCCTTCAACACCGGTGCTACAAGTGTTAGCTTCCTACGACGTGTGAATGGAACAATAACCGTCTGGTTGGATTGACGTTAAAGCCCTCCTCCTGACACCACCAATTGATGATATCAATGACGTTTTGGGTCAGCTCTGAAGTAGTACCTTCGAACTTTCCCCTAACTATAACAGCCAGGTCATCTGCATAGCCAAAGCAGCTGTAACCTTGCTCGGCTAATCTTCTGAGTAGTTCGTCAACCACGAGACACCAAAAAGAGGCGACAGAACTCCCTGTGGACATCCCCTCTCCGTAGTGCCCGTGACCGACACCCCTCCAAGATCCGCCGTGGCTCTCCGTCCCACCAGCATGGACTGAATCCATCCGATGGTGGAAGGATTTATACCCTTCCTTTTCGCAGCCTTCTCTATGGATGCGTAGGTGGTATTATCGGAAGCACCTTCCACGTCCACAAATGTGCCAATTGCGACCTCCCTAGCCTCCAGCGATGATTCCAGCTCCGACACTAACTTGTGCAGAGCATGGACCGTGGATTTGCCAGGTTGGTATGCGAATTGTCGCACATGCAATGGGTATGAATATGTTACTCTCGGCTTTGATTTATAGACCAATAAAAAAGGTTATGAAGGTGTCGACGGTTGGTTATCAGAATGAATTACGACAGATTCGCTATTTCGAGAAGCAAAACATTCAAAAATCCATATCTCCGAAAATATTCGCCAGGGCATAATAAGATTTGGCACGTAGGTTAAATATTAATATCATTATTCCCTGAAAATTTCATTCACTTGCAAAGGGATCCAGGGAGTTAAAACGCCCCCCAAAACACTGAAAAATTCATATCTCCGAAAATATTCGCCGGCGCATAATAAGATTTGGTACGTAGGTTAACAATATTAATATCATTATTCCCTGAAAATTTCATTAGCTTGCAAAGGGATCCAGGGGGTTAAAACGCCCCCAAAACATTGAAAAATTCATATCTCCGAAAATATTCGCCGGCGCATAATAAGATTTGGTACGTACGTTCACAATATTAATATCATTATTCCCTGAAAATTTCATCCACTTGCAGAGGATCCAGGGGGTTAAAACGCCCCCCAAAACATTGAAAAATTCATATCTCCGAAAATATTCGCGGCGCATAATAAGATTTGGTACGTACGTTCACAATATTAATATCATTATTCCCTGAAAATTCATTTACTTGCAAAGGGATCCAGGGGTTAAAACGCCCCCCAAAACACTGCAAAATTCATATCTCCGAAAATATTCGCCGGCGCATGATAGATTTGGCACGTAGGTTAACAATATTAATATCATTATTCCCTCAAAATTTCATCCACTTGCAAAGGGATCCAGGGGGTTAAAACGCCCCCCAAAACATTGAAAATTCATATCTCCGAAAATATTCGCCGGCGCATAATAAGATTTGGTACGTACGTTCACAATATTAATATCATTATTCCCTGAAAATTTCATTCACTTGCAAAGGGATCCAGGGGGTTTGAAACGCCCCCAAAACATTTAAAAATTCATATCTCCGAAAATATTCGCCGGCGCATAATAAGATTTGGTACGTAGGTTAACAATATTAATATCATTATTCCCTGAAAATTTCATCCACTTGCAAAGGATTCAGGGGGTTAAAACGCCCCCCACACCCAAAACATTGAAAAATTCTATCTCCGAAAATATTAGCCGGCGCATAATAAGATTGGTACGTACGTTCACAATATTGATATCATTATTCCCTGAAAATTTCATTCACTTGCAAAGGGATCCAGGGGGTTGAAACGCCCAAAACATTGAAAAATTCATATCTCCGAAAATATTCGCCGGCGCATAATAAGATTGGTACGTACGTTCACAATATTAATATCATATTCCCTGAAAATTTCATTTACTTGCAAAGGGATCCAGGGGGTTAAAACGCCCCCCAAAACATTGAAAAATTCATATCTCCGAAACTATTCGCCGGCGCATAATAAGATTTGGTACGTAGGTTAAGAATATTAATATCATTATTATTGATGAAAATTATACAGATACAAATTAAACTATTTCTAAAAGTAATGATATTGTTAAAGATCCCTTAGAATGCCTTAGATGATAATCTAGATGATGATAACTAACCTTGTGGCAGAAAGAAGGTCAAAAAGGAGAAAAGTCCCGTTTCTAGATACGGAAATCCAAGATCACATTTTATTTATGTCAATTATTGATGCCAATGTTTCAAATACATTTGAGGAGGCGATGGATTCCAAGATTATAATCAGTGGCAAAAAGCAATGGACTCAGAAATGAATAGCCTAAAGAAAAATAATACTTGGCAAATTGTTGAAGGGCCAAAAGATAAAAAAGTTATTGATGTGAAGTGGGTCTTCAAAAGGAAAAATAATGACGTTTTAAGGCAAGACTAGTTGTACGAGGATTCCAGCAAAAAGAATTTCTTGTAAATGTCTAT